>JASCZW010002331.1:0-54599 GCA_034211315.2 Aedes japonicus | reverse complement strand
GTGTGGTGCTGATTTGACAGCTCGATTTTCTTGAAGGCTTTATGCAGCAGACACAATAGTCGCGTCAAAAGTTGTCGTTAATTTGATTCGAGAAAAAAAATCCGTGTTGTACTTAGTGCAGCGATTATTAAAATGACAATATTCTTTCATTGTTTATCAGCCAGGTTTTATAATGTTTTACTTTAATTACTGTTACTAGTAGTTTGGTAGAAGCAATATTCTAAAGAAATATAATCCATTGTGAACCAAGCTTAAAATGTTCAAATCGTCACTAGTGCCACACCAAAAGTGGCTGGCTTCAAGAACTATCGCTCTCTTTAGCCCTCTGGTCAGCAGCTGTATCCGGAAGTGTGACAAACTAACAAAATCATGTAGAAGGAGATGTTCGCTCATCACCATGAGGCACCGAGAGTGAACAACAATGTTTTTGGCTAGAATTAAAGATATGAAGAGAAAGTTTTGATAGTTCCGCTAGTGTGCGGCAGGCTTGGAAATTTAACAGATGTTTTATGAAAATTGAGCGAAAAGGGCATGTGTACAGTGGTACTCGAACCAACGACATTTTTGCCTAACATCCCACTGCGGGGTAGGTTACTCCTCGCACGGAGAATATATAACATAACAATTAATGTAACAAAATCACTTTACCCACTCGTGAATCGACGATCTCGTCCAGCTATCAAGGTTTTGCTGTACAAAACCGTATTCCGACCTACGGTTGCTTATGGTTTTCCTGCCTGGTATAGTTGTGCTATAAGCCACCGCAACAAAATACAGATCATGCAAAATCGACTACTCAAGATGATGCTGACATTGGACCATTTCCGGTGTCGAGAGAATTGACGATTGGTTTCCGAGGCTAATACCTAAATTCCGTATCAGTTGTTTGACTTCAACAAATCCCCTCCTCCAAGAACTTGCCACATAACGAACACTGTGATATTAATGCTAAGCTTTTTTCTTCCTCTATCTCCGTTTCTCATAAGCAAATTTTTGAAGGTTTTTTTTGTATGTTAATTTTTCCTTCTCAGCCTAATAAGTTAATCGTTCTTACGCATACATGATATCATTAATTAGTCTAATCAACTGTTGCAAGGTATACCCAAATCTACAGTATGAAGATCAACTCACAAATTGTATTCGATAAATCTGAAATAAGTTATTATTATTATTATTATTATTTTAATTTTATTTTAATTTCGCTGAAAATGTCTTTATTGAGAAGATTTTGATTTTTCTTACCCAAATCTACAGTACGAAGATCAACTCACAAATTGTATTCGATAAATCTGAAATAAGTTATTATTATTATTATTATTATTTTAATTTTATTTTAATTTCGCTGAAAATGTCTTTATTGAGAAGATTTTGATTTTTCTTACATCATACAACAAACCGCTTTCATTAGGATTACATTTGAGTTTTCTAGAAGCATTTTAAAAGTTTCGTCCTATACTTTAACATGGGAGCTATCAGATTTATCACCACTCGGTGTCTTCTTCTTTTTTCAATTTGGATTCCTCATTTGATTTGAAATTAATTCACATTACCGAGTGCAAGTAGTTGATCATATATCAAACCTTGCAAAAGAGAATATAGGTATAATCACCCCATGCTTGGTTTTATTGTTTTGATAACTTTCACCGTACACAGCAAAAAAAAAGTAATATATTTAATTGTATACTCAACGAAATAACCTTTCGATATTCATAAGATTCCGTTATGATTATTTGCTATAAGAATTCAATGTGAATTTCATAAATTTATCTTATGAAATATAATGATGTTGAAAAAATAAAAATATGGAGCAGCCTGGATTCGAACCCTGAACGTTGGGGTTTTGGGTCCAGTGACTTGCCCACTAGTATATATCAACACTTGTAACTTGGAGGCTTAGAAGCGTACAAGAACAACAACGTGTGAAACAAAATCCATTCATAAGTCGGCCTTATGAAATTCCAAAGCATCGTTCATAAGACGAACCTTATGAAATTCTTAAGATTATTTGGCTGAGTGATGGTTATTTTTATTCGGGTGTACTTTCGATATTTTTGTGGATTGATTTTTTGGATTTTAGAAATTCGATGCTGCTGTATCGATTTTATTTTCAAAATGCGCCTCCCTAGTTGATAGCTTTTCACTGAATGTGGTTAGAAGTTTCGTTTGTAGCCATGGATGAACATTTCATAAGGTCCTATTTGTTTAGATCAATTTTCTGTTTCGTTAATAATTAAACTCTGCTCAGTGTGCTCGGCATATCGAGAAGAGATCCATACATATATCATGGTAAGATATCCAGATATCTTGATAAACGTATCAGGACAAATTGAGCATGGCGTGTGAGGCAACTCTTCTTGCTAAATAAAGCAACTGAAAGGCAAGAATCAATCACGGCAAATAGGACTTTCTGTATTGTTTGTCTGTTATAAACCTTCACCGGGATCAACGAAAATAATTATATTATTATTATATATAATTAAATTTTAACTGTTGCGATGACCTCGAACTTACGCTCATATGAATAGAGGAAAAATCCCAAAAGACCTCGCAAAAACAATGATCGTCTTCTTTCGCTTTTCTACTGGATTTTTTTTCGTTTTATTCACAGGTAAAACAAATTTGTTGAGGCGTCAGTAAAAAAATCACTCTATTTACATACAGATATATTACGTTAATCTTATAATTATCTAACGATTTAGTCTCTACTGTTACGGATCCTGTGGCACTTTCGTCAGATAGTGCTTATCCAATGTGTCCAGCACCTCCTTGGCGTAGGTGCATTGCGAAACCTTCTCCAGCGGTTCGCCCTCGATGGACATACAGATCTCCTCGATCGCGTCACAGTCGTGTTCGCAACGGATCCCGTACAAAACCTCGCGGCCGCTGGAACCTTGCTCGGCGGAATATTCCTCCTCCGGGGGTGTTCGTCGTAACGTGAAGCTCAATCCTAGTTGATCCAGATGAGCCAGCAACCTCGAACGCCATTTGCCGTAAGTGCGTAGTTTTCGCCCTTTGAAGATTCCAACGCTGCGACGCCGATTGGCTTTCTCCTTGCTGGCCTCGTTTGGAACGATCGGGCAGGAGGCTGCATCTGTGTATAGTTTCATTTCCGCCTTGGTCTTGCATATTTTGAGGGCAGACGACGGGGGCTTAAATTCGGAGATACTCGTCATGGTTAAGACCAGGTAGAATTTATTCTTCAACAAATGGTCGCGGCAGGATTTGAGTCTGAAGTAAAGTTCAAATTAGATTATATTTATCTTAAAGTGAGCACGCAACTTTTTCAAGTTGTCTAGAGATGCTCGAATTATATTTGATATTCGATTAAAAGTCGGAAGTGATTTTTTTTATCGAATATAATTGAGAATCAGGGGGAGTGACACCCCGCATAATCACAAACCATTCCTGGACCATTTCCCTTATTGTTCACGACCGTTTCTGTTATTGTTACGACATTTACTCTTATAGTTGACAACTATAAACTAACAATCTTCTATATAGTTTTAACAATATGCCAGATGGTGAAAGGCCAAATAACAATATGCTGAATAGGCGGTTAAGTTAGGTTACCATAAAAAAATGGCAATTTTCACGAAATTTTTTTTCGCTGTACTCTATGCCAAACAGTTGGTATATAATCCAAACCGAGCGCAGACAATGAAAAACCTTTCAATGATAATACGGCATACATTAACAATATGTGTTAATGTAGAGTTTGTATGGTCAAAATGGGATTAAACAATTCTTTAACAATAACATAAAATGTGATAATATATCTTACATTTGAAATATAGTTTTGACTATATAGCAAACTGTTTTTCGATATGCGGGACTATAAACACTCAAGTAATAGACCGGACAACGTGCCGCCATGTTGTATCCAAAACGAACATTTCCCATACGATTTGACAGTTGTTTTGGATACATCAATTGTGCCAGATTCACGTTGTCCGGTCTATGACTTGAGTGTCTATAAGTGACACAAGTTATACCCACAATGAGAAAAATTCTATCGTTTTACCGACAATTATATCATGGTCAGGATGACTATCGCACATAATGGTTACAATAACCATGAAAATGGTCGAATTCACAACGTTCATGGCATTCTTGACTATGATCATGGTAGCAAGGACTATTCCGACATTATGTCAAATGCTGGATCAACTATTTTTAATGGTCGTTTTACCCATGATCGTAGTCGGTTCTAGATCACTATACTGCAATAGTAATCTTAACCCCCAAGAATGGTAAATTTGACAATCAAATTTCTCTCTGTGCAGTTGAAAAAGGTCATGTGGTCTAGGGGCAAGACACTAAGCAATTCTGAGTAACTCTGAGCAAATATGAGCATCTCTCATTCACTGGATTCATATCGTGATATTGAACATTCCTACCTTTTGTAAAGCTTGGTTTTGACAGTGCAATTGCATAATAAAAACAAGAAAGTTTTGTCGTCAAAGTAACCGAATCAACTTTGTTGTTTTTGTGATTTTGTTGATTTTAGGTGAATAAATGACATCCCGAGTAACCATAAGCATTAATCTATAGTCCAATAATAGCACTATATAAGCATTAATATTGTTTACATGTTCTATATTAGCATATGTTATGCATATTAGTATCACATTAGTATCATAAATGCATTCAAGCTCCACCCAAAATTTAGCATTATCGATAGCATTATATGTGCATATAAGGCTGTTATAATGCATAAAAGTATTTATCATGTTCACAGCATACATGCTTTATATCTGCATTTAGTGCTAATATAAGGGTATCATATAATGCTTAGAATTTGTTAACAAAAGCATTGAAAAGTAATTCGGAGTCAACAAAAACAGTATGGCCGAGAATAAGAGGAAACAAACTTTAAACAGTGGAAATTATAGACGTAAAGTGAAATTGTATCAATCCTACGATACTTGTTAACTTAACAAACCTGATCATATTGATGATTTGGTTCCAGAAACTGCTAAATCACCATCAACCAGTTAGTTCCACACCTTCAAATTCGTTCGTAGAATCCGAAGATGAAAGCTCTAACAATTATGGAACGCCTTTTAGCCAGGCACAGGCAGCAAAGGCAGCGGGCCAACCATGTACCTTGGTATAAGACGCAGTACAGGAAATTTTCGCAATGTATTAAATTTACAAAATACCACTTTACTTTTACTAATACACCCAATATTAAAAATATGAATTTACACTAAGCGGTTTGTTTATAGCTCAGTATTACTGGTTGCAGTTGTGATTGGACTCTATAAGTGCTTTTTGCGCAGTTTAAAGTGTGATAAAAGTGCACGTTAACGTCAAATCGTTTTGTTGTCTTTGGTGCACTTATCGTTTATGCTGAAAGGTATAAGTTCACTGAAGACAGGAAACGATTTAACGTAAACGTGCACTTTTATCACACTTTTTCTGTTTTTGTCGGAGTCCATTTTTTACTGCAATCAGCAATATTGCATGCATTTTTTTTCCTTTTTTCGCTAATACTATCAATAAGACAGACAGACAGACAGACAGACAGACAGACAGACAGACAGACAGACAGACAGACAGACAGACAGACAGACAGACAGACAGACAGACAGACAGACAGACAGACAGACAGACAGACAGACAGACAGACAGACAGACAGACAGACAGACAGACAGACCAAGCCCCGCACTCGTTACAAACAAATTCTCATAAAATTAATGTCAGTATGAAGGAAAATAGAAATGTTAAAACCACATTATTTTGCTTATGACCCGAGCAAGAGAAAATAACACATGAATACCTAATTTTGATCTTGATAACTGGCCTTGGTATTGAAAACCCCAGCATAAGAGGTAACACATCTAAGCAAAATATCTAGTGTTTTTTCAAATCCAGTATTTCAAATAAACTGTAGGTACATATTTTCAGCCGTCACTGCATTGGATCCACAATCTTTTCTGCATAATTTCGCTGTTGCATAGCACTTAGCACATAGTTCTGGTATGCAAATATCTGATTAGTCTACAGAATCCTTTTTCCATGTTCCTCTGTCCAACTCATCCCCAAAACTGTCACCCCTTTTAAATTCGTGTGAACCGCGAGTAAACGGCCCAAGTTCTACTTGTTAGAATATCTACTTATTAAGTAATTTGTTTATATAAAACAAAACAACAAAACAATTGAGCCTCACAAATAAATGAACCACTTAAAAACACACATTTTAAAAGTATCCTGAACAGAATTAAGTTTTGATTATGCCATTGTAACACCTTTCGGAGCATATTGAAAGGTGAATAAATACGGAAGTCATTTGTAGGTGAAGTAATTTTTCTTATGAACCGAAATAATCTCGATATATAAATGAAAAGGATGGGTTATGATTTGTTGGTACAATTTAAAATCTATCATAGGTCATAGATTCCTGTTCCTTTATCAGTATATGGGAACGACAACAATTGCAACTGCACCAGTATTTCTAATCCGATAGATCATTTTCTGCTGACGGAAGGTCTCTTTCTCTCTTTCTTACGGGCGATAGTCGTCCATTCTCAACCGAGGGGTGAATCACTCATGCATTTCTGATTCAGCCTCACGTACTAAGAAGTGGATTGTAGCATTTATGAACACTTTAGCATAGACTAACTCTAAGACCAGTAGGTCCCATACAAAAACGATTTTTTTCTTGGCTCAGTCAGTACTAGAACATCGTCCCAAGCTCGGTCCCAAGCTCAATAATGCACCCCTTATAATGAACTCACATGAACACACTCTCAAATACTCTGTCAAAATAACACAGCAAATCAAAACAAAGGCGCAAATATGTATAACAAGGTGCTGGCTTCAAGGTGTAATTCGGACCAAGGGGTTCTACAACAGTGAACCAATTTCAAATCGCTAGTTACATATTGATTGTTGACTTTAGTGCGCAATTATTGCACATTTTAAGGCGCATTTGATTTATTTGTACACTTTTTAGCGCATTGATTGCGGTGATGCACTTTTCAACGCATTTATTATGGGGCCACTCACAAGTGTGGGTGGTTTATTTCATTGGAATACAAGAATACATTAAAACATCGAGTTTGAAGACCGATTTAAACCAACAGTAAGGATGCTCTTGGGCCGCACACAAGTGTGGGTGGTTTATTTCAATGAAATATAAGAATACGTTGTAACATCACATTTGAGAACAATTGTTCTAGAAAATCTGAAAGATAAAGAATATCAGCCCAACCAACAATCCAAACCTCAATATTTGATTGATTTGGTGACTCAACAGACTACTCTACTGGACATGCTCCGGAACAGCCTCGTACGCTACTCTAGTCACACCCAAAAGATAGCAACTTTAGTGGTAGAAGAACAATGCTTGGTGCCTTGTGAAACAAATGGAATATCTAATCACAACACCCCAAACAGACACATCCAAAAAGAATCCTGTACTACTTACAAAGTGAATGGATTTTTTTTATTATGGAATATTAGTTGAAGTTCAGAAACACCTCAAGTAACCACAAGCATTATATTATTGCACTTATTCAACCCACAATCAACATCGGTAATGCGGGATCGCATCAATTTAACAGTTGTCAAGTAATGAAGCGTTAGATTAGCTTAAGGATGTAGTGATGCATTACCAATTCAATAATGCTACTCTAGCGATGTCCTTTTCAGCTTTAATCCAACTTCAAAATTTTACAGATTTCTGTAAAATAATCTGAGTGTGTAGTTCATATAATTCAGGGGACAAAAAGGATAACAATTACCTGTTGCGCTCCACGTTTTTGACAGCACTTACCACCTCTCAATTGTCTTAAAATCCTTTGCGGGGTCCAACTGATTTCTGCTGGCGTTCTGCTTCTTCCAAAGTATCTAAATGATGCAGGTTGTAAGATGGTTCCTTCCATATGACAAAAACTCCCGATGGATTTTGAAATTCCCGACTTTTTCCCGCATATATTGCAATGATTTCGGATTCGCGCAGTTTTCCCGATTTTTCCGAGTCTGTGGCCACCCTGCACACTGAAAATTAATTTTCGTTTATATTACGAAATCGAAATCGAATTTCTGCAACGAAACTGATTTGTACCTTTTAAGAAGCTACCTTCGTATGTAATGCCACACACAAGCATACACACTTAAATCCATAATTTCAGCTCGGTAATATTTTTGCTGATTTTTCTCTGTAAAAATGAATTTATACTGAGAGAACGGTTTTTTGTACAATATTTGCTGATTTCTGTAATATTTATTACTGATTTTTCTGTAAAACATTATAAAATACAGATGTCGGTAATAAATGTAACCGAATACCTCGGTATCAGAAAAAAACTCGGTACTTTTCGTAAGATCAGTAATTCTGTGAAGCGACCATTCAGCAAACAAAATGTAGCTTTACCGAGCTATCGTCAATATGTATACCAAACTCTCAGTTCTGGCTGGTTCTATAGAATGACGCCATTTTTTATAAATTTCAGTGATAAAGTGAACGCTTCTAACCAAACGCGTGTTTTTCCCCGAGCAAAAACTTTTGCTGATTTAGAAATGGAGGTAATTTTATGCGAAGCAATTCACGTCTTTAATTGTGATGTGAGTCCTGAGAACAAACATTTCTATTCCTTTATTTTTGCAGCCATAATGAACATCGGTGTGTTGTCCACCACTGGAGAAACATTTTTCCGATCGATCCAGTGAATGAGTAGTTTGGAACTTTTGTGATTCAAACTGCATTTGGAATAAATTAATTTTGTTAATGTGCTGTATAAAATTGAACCCAGAACAAGTGTCTAGCCAATGAGCTTATTTTTTATTATCACCGCAAAAAATGAGGGCATAAATTAACATGTCGTTCGGTATTTTGAAGATATTCCGCACTGATTTTACGAATTTTTCGGTAATAAATTACAAAAACAACTGTTAAAATAATACAAAGGTTCTCGGTAATTCAACATATTGGTGTGGCGACATGTTCGGCTTTTTTTAAGGATTGTTCAGTTAATTTTGAAGATCAGTTCGGTAATGTTTGACATATCGCTGAAGGTTATGCAGTACCAAGGAATCAGTAGTTTAAATTGATTACCGAGGTGACCACCGAGTGCTCAGCTGTTGAGAAATCGGTAATTTGTTAACCGAGCCCGGTAAAAATAATTAAGTGTGTAAGCACCACAGAGAACAGACATCCAGGCTCGAACATTTCCCCCCCAATTTACTGTGTAAATATTTAAAAGTAAACCGTTGAAAAAACAACGCCGCCTGGTCTAGGTTTCACCCAACTAAAATTGACAGCCTATCAAATCTCAAGGCGGGCAAGTGGCGCCATCAACATACGATTCACCGAAACTAACGGAAACGAGCAATAATTTTAAAATGGCAGTTACAAATATTTACACACGGAGGGCTCTCTAGCTTGGATGTCTGTTCTCTGTGTAAGCACTAAGCATTTGTTGACACAGAAAGAATATTCGTTCATTCTACGAAAACAATACAAAGAGCTACGACTAATTTGTTACCAAAGAAAAAGAAACGTCTCTCTGGTGGTGCACGAATGACTGGCAGATTTACTTTACCGGCTAAACCTGTAATTGACATGGGGTTCGGTCTTCTATTTTTAGGAAGAGCTGTTATGGAGTCCGTGGTTGATCTCACTAAACCATGTTGACTCGTGAGAAATTTCTTGGTTATTGTGCATGAGGTTCTAACTTTCGATTGTGTTTTCGTTTCTATTTTGGGATAAGTTAATGATTCCCGACATCCTACTCTGAAAAAAATTCTATCGTTATACCGACAATTAAATCATGGTCAAGATGACTATCGCATATAATGGTTACAATAACCATGAAAATGGTCGAATTCACAACGTTCATGGCATTCTTGACTATGATCATGGTAGCAAGGACTATTCCGACATTATGTCAAATGCTGGATCAACTATTTTTAATGGTCGTTTTGACCACGATCAGAGTCGGTTAAAAAGCACTATACTGCAATAGTCATCCTAACCCCCAATAATGGTAAAATTGACTATCAAATTTGTCTCTGTGTAGTTCAAACACCAACACTTATAAGTACGGTCGAAGAGTAGCAGCGATTGGTTAGTCTTCACGAAATTCATTTTGTGCATTTTACAAAAAAGATGTAATGATAGCATTTTGTTAGCATGCTTGTCATATAAATGTTTCATACAATTTAAAAGGGACATTTGCTCTATGTACAAAATCAATGTTTACGAAACGAGTGAGAGCTTATTTACGGAAATAAATTTTCAGTGCAAAGGTTACAATAGAATGCTCTCTAACATTGTTCGAGAAAACGACCATCCAAATTTAGCATTTATAAGATTAAGTCATTTACCTTAGTCGGTGTTGCCTTGTTTAAAGGCTAAATCTTTCATATTACACTGGAACTTGTACTAAACCCAACTAATAAAGATTATTCTACAGTCAGTTTTTCATCAAAACCCATTTAAACTTTAATTCTCCAATTAACGTACAACCTTTACTCCTTCTCCACGAGTTTATTAACAGGATAGTACAATACGATATAACTGTCATCTTAGCTATCACTCATAAGATATTTACCAACCTTGTAGACATCGTAGACTAAAAGGCCAAACATGGCGTACGATATAATTTGATACGCGCGTCCCTGTGAACACGGCAGCTGCCCGCCAGGTATTTGACGGTACTATTCCTCTAGATAATACACCAACCACCTTGGTCGAATAGCGAATAGATGCCGCACGAACTGTCGCCTTGCCAACCAGCGGCGGAATCATGGCCGACCCAACGCCAAGGGTGCCGCCAATGCCCAGTCGAGCTACCGATCCAGCGATTGAGCTTTGTTTTACATTAGCCATGACTGTGAATAGAGAGTAACAGTTTTAAAGATAAAAAAAAAAAAACGGAACAAAAACAAGAGAACCCACACTTACTTGAAAAAAGCAGCGAAAAACTCGTTATACTGATGCAACTGATCTTAACTGTAAATATAACTTCCAACTTCAACGGATGAACGATAAATGACAATGCTCTTCTGGCATAATCTGAAGTCAACCGATCATGAAGCATCGTAATAGCTCCGATTATAGACACTCAAGTAATAGACCGGACAACGTGAGTCTGGCACAGTTGATGTATCCAAAACAACTGTCAAATCGTATGGGAAATGCGAGGAAATCTAGGGTTTTTTTTTCATTAGGGCGAATCTACAATTGAGAGATTCTCTCCGGGCTCGCTCTCTTTCATTCACTACAGCGCTATTATAAAACTTACGAGGCATTCTTTAGTACAGATCGAAACACAACAGTGTTGGCTAGCATACTCTACAAATAGTAGAATGAAAACCGTAAAGGTGATTGGTTTATGAATGAAAGAGAGCGAGCCCGGAGAGAATCTCTCAATTGTAGATGCGCCCTAATGAAAAAAAACCCTAGAAATGTTCGTTTTGGATACAACATGGCGCCACGTTGTCCGGTCTATTACTTGAGTGTCTATCCCAGCAAGGAGAGTGAGCGTAACATGACTCTAAACATCGAGTAACATGTTAACTCATTAGCCTACACGGTAATCTTAATTTACGCTCTTAAGACTATAAAGTATGCCTTTTCGAGGGAAACTGGGACTACGCCAAAAAGGAGTATATAACTTTTACTCCCTTTTGCGTAAACTGAATGTACGTCATAATGTGCATACTTTTTACTCCTTTTTAAAAGTGTAAAATGCATACTTTTTACTCCTTTTGAAAAGTATAATATGCATACTTTTTACTCCTTTTGAAAAGTAAGTATGCATACTTTTTACTCCTTTTGTGAACATAAAAGATGTATACTTTTTACGCATTTCGAAAAATCAATATCGCTCGTGTATGGCTGAAAACGGCTCTATTTCGAAATTCAAATTCGAAAGTGAAAAAGACATCAAAACAGGCATGTTTATTCATCACAAAAAAAAAAAAATACAAATGCCAATGTAGGTTTTGCGTTTAAAAAATATCACGCATTTTGTTACAGACGCTCTGGAACAATTTATTTTAATCTAAAATAGCGGCTGGATAGTCAAGAAAAAAAATAATTTAGTTGTTTTGCTCAGGAAGTACCAGTACATTGGCTCCAAGCTCGGTCCCAAGCTTAATGATTCGTCCCTAATTCCTGCATCCGGGCATGGAAGACCTGTTATGTTCCATATAGTGTTAAACATTTGTAATACCTTACAAAAGCAGATATTTAACTTACCTGTCAATTTCGTGAATGCGACTGTATCCAATGGATAATTTCTCCATTTTGCATACTGCAAAACAATTCCCGAACTTATACCCGGTGCTTACAAAAAGAAATGCTTTTTTGAAAATGGCAGCATCAAGTGACGGGCAGAGTTTATTTTCTTTTCTCAGCGGTTCCTACTTTTTACACATTTTTTGCCGCCGTTGACATACTTGAAAAGGCGTAAGAAGTACTCTTCATTAGTGTATAAAAACTAGTCACTTTTTGACGTATCAACTATAATCTTGAAAATGTGCAAAATATAGTCATAAAAGGAGTTTTCCAGATTTACCGTGTAAGAAGTATTCTCACGTTAGGGTAACTCTCGACTAAAATTACGCTATACTGCAACATTGTTGCAGAGCTCTTGTGGATCTTGTGAAAGTTCTGAAAACTCCTCAATTTCGGTGTCACTATCGTTATGTTTGCTGGATTGATTGATTATTTCACCATCATATGACTCCGTTTGTATCAAAAATTCATCATTATAATTGTGACCAGTACTGGTGTAACGTGGAGTAAGATCCTTGAATGAACTTTGAAGATCAATACTCCTCATCATTTGCTTTTTAAATTTTCTAAAATGGCCATTTCGTTTTATTTTTCGCCACAGATTTTTGTCTGCGTCGCTAACTTTCATCTTCAAAATTTTAACTACTTTTAACAGTTTGAGAATAGAAAAAATATCTAGCTAGCAAAAAAACCTCAAGACGTTCAAATTTGCTACCAAAAAATTAAAAAAATATGGCGTAGCATCGAAACAATAATATTAATACAAGATTAATTTTGTGTTTAATGAAATGTTTTGAGGAAGTAAAATTTAAGTTCATTTTGCATGTTTAATATGGACATTCAATAACAAAAAAGCAAGATGTTCAAAACATGTTTCATATCTGCCAAAAAAACATCATGTATTCCATAGCAACGATACAACCATTATCATTTAAATTGTATTTATGTTTGAGGAAGTATTATAAAGAAGTAATATTTAAGTTGATCGAACAAAAACAGAACAAAAATAGTTTAATCGGTTTGGGTGCCTCGTTTTAACCGGACATGTTTGGAAAAAACATTCTCAAGACTTTTTCAAGACCAGACATGTTTGGCATTCCATTCTCACGACTTCTTTACAACAAAGTTTTTATATTTTAGTCAAAGACGATGTTTTTGTTTTACTTTTTCTAAGCATTATATGATAGCCTTATATTAGCACTAAATGCAGATATAAAACATGTATGCTGTGATAAATACTTTTATGCATTATAACAGCCTTATATGCACATATAATGCTATCGATAATGCAAAATTTTTGGTGGAGCTTGAATGCATTTATGATACTAATATGATACTAATATGCATAACATATGCTAATATAGAACATGTAAACAATATTAATGCTTATATAGTGCTATTATTGGACTATAGATTAATGCTTATGGTTACTCGGGATGTCATTTATTCAGCTAAAATCAACAAAATCACAAAAACAACAAAGTTGATTCGGTTACTTTGACGACAAAACTTTCTTGTTTTTATTATGCAATTGCACTGTCAAAACCAAGCTTTACAAAAGGTAGGAATGTTCAATATTACGATATGAATCCAGTGAATGAGAGATGCTCATATTTGCTCAGAGTTACTCAGAATTGCTCAGTATCTTGCTCCTAGACCACATGACCTTTTTCAACTGCACAGAGAAAAATTTGATTGTCAAATTTACCATTCTTGGGGGTTAAGATGACTATTGCAGTATAGTGATCTATGTGAAGCAATCTTTCTTATGAACCGAAATAATCTTGATATAGAAATGAAAAGGATGAGTTATGATTCGTTGGTACAATTTAAAATCTATGACCTATATGTGTTCCTTTATCAATAAATGGGAGCGACAACAATTCCAACTGCACCAGTATTTCTAATACGATAGATCATTTTCTGCTGACGGAAGGTCTCTTTCTCTCTTTCTTACGGGCGATAGTCGTCCATTCTCAACCGAGGGGTGAATCACTCATGCATTTCTGATTCAGCCTCACGTACTAAGAAGTGGATTGTAGCATTTATGAACACTTTAGTGCGCAATTATTGCACATTTTAAGGCGCATTTGATTTATTTGTACACTTTTTAGCGCATTGATTGCGCTGATGCACTTTTCAACGCATTTTTTTTGGGGCCACTCACAAGTGTGGGTGGTTTATTTCATTGGAATACAAGAATACATTAAAACATCGAGTTTGACCGATTTAAACCAACAGTAAGGATGCTCTTGGGCCGCACACAAGTAGACCTGTGCGCCGATCTATTTTGAATAGGCGGCGCCGTATATGGTATTTTCAAACGGCGGCGGCGGCGCAACCGGCGCCACGCCGCGGTCGTTCTTGGCGGCGGCGGCGGCGGCGTGGATCGGCGCGGTCATAAATTATCCCCTCGACATTTCCTCATGCTTATCCCTTTTAACTGTTTGACTTTTCGGCCTATCGGTAAAATTTACCTGTCTTTAATTTTTCTTCTTATTGATATATACCTTTTTTTCGTGGGGCGGGGGGAGGGGGTTGGGGATTGTTAACCAAAGTCTACGCTCCATACAAAAATTCAAAAAAATGAGTCTACGTGGTTTATGCAAAGGTCCTAAGTGGGACACCCTTGCGCTGAACTGGCCGGCATGACGTGGCGCAAGGGCTCAGTAGGGATTCTTTGTCCTGAAGCTAAGAGTTTAGTTTTTATTATCTAAAAATTTAAAACTCTAAAAATCTAAAAATCTAAAAATATATCTAAAAATCTAGATATCTAAAATTCTAAAAATCTAAAACTCTGAAAATCTAAAACTCTAAAGATCTAAATATCTAAATATCTAGTAATCTAAAAATCTAAAATTAAAAAAATCTAAAAATCTAAAAATCTAAAAATCTAAAAATCCCAGGGGGTAAGTCGCTCGACCACCTTGTGTTTCCACCCTAACAAACACAATCCGCCACACTTCAAACACACTCGCCACCACGAAAGATAAATTCATATATGGCACCACTTACACGAATCGATTGCAGGGGGTGAGTAACTCTGCCACGTTGTGTTTGTGTTGATCGTGTACGAATGTGTTTCTGGGGTGGCAGAAGGTGTTTTTGTGTTTTCACAAACTACAATCGAAAATTTATGCTTATTGGCAACCATGCACGGTTTAGACGTTTAATACATGCTCACACACAAAATATAAATCTTGTTTTATTGAAAGTTTTGAGCTTTACTTCTGAAAAGCGTTTATTTTTTATTAAAATGAAAGTAAAATTATCTACAACAAAAGTTTTTCGTTTGATTTGAGAGTGTTATGATTCGGTTCGGTGTGTAAATTTAAAAGTGGTTTATTTTACTATGAAAATTGTAGAACAGTCAAATCAACCAACACAAAGCTAGTCATCGTCGTCATTGTCATTTTCAATTTTGAAATGTTGTTGTCTGCGTACGCATCTACTGCGTGCTTTGTTGCTCCCGTCCGCTTTCGTACGCCTTTGGTGAAAATTGCGAGGAGAATGTTTTTTCGTGTTCGTTTTTTGTAAAAAAGTACGTCGGCTGTTTTCGATTCAAATTGTGAGTAATTCTTTTCGTTCTATTATTTCCAGGCGAAGGGTGATAACAGAATCCGATAGAATATGCTGGAACATTGGCGGAATTCGTTCGAGATATGGGAGCACATTCAGAGGATGGATGCGTGAGGATGGACGAAGAAATAATTGGTCATACATACTACCTGCGGTGAGGCATGTTATAAAAATGTGAAATATTCATCTTAAAAAAAACTTTTGTATGTATAATATGTATAATGTATGTATAATATGTATAACATAACAACAATTTTTATTTTGCAATAAAAATAATTTGCTTCCATGCTACGCTTTTAGGTAGAAAATTCAACACTTTATCCGAAAAATAATCCTCTTGATGTAAAAACTATTTTATATATCAATGCAAATGGCATATTTTTATTTTTATTACACGACACTTTCTCGTTGATAGTTTATTTTGGAATATAAATTATTTGCTTTCCTTTTCAACGATGCCACGGTTTCGATTTGACAGTTCTACAATTCGTTTTGAAAGTTTCAACTTTTAAATGTACCAAGCAGGAAAATTTTGATTTGACAATTTGAACGTTTTTGTTGTGAAACCAAATCGCTTTCCACGAAAAAGAACCAACGCAACTTGTCAATTTTAGCAATGGTTTTTTTAATTCTAACAATCATTATTCTTTGTGTGCACATATGCATCGTCTGAATTACATTTGTGTAAGCGAGAGGGAAACAAACACAAACAATCGATTCGTGTAAGTGGTGCCAGATTTGAATTTATCTTTCGTGGTGGCGAGTGTGTTTGAAGTGTGGCGGATTGGGTTTTTTAGGGTGGTAACACAAACTGGTCGAGTGACTTACCCCCTGATTTACACTCTGTGAATAGGGTATTATAGGGGTATGTGGATTATAACATTGTTCGATAGCAAATATAATAATATACCGGCAGTTAATTTATTTTTTAATTTTGACGAGCGTAACTATTGAAAAAACAATTTCAAAATAATATGAAAACATGTTGATTGCAAGACAACATCATCCTTTTTCACCATGGAACGAACCAACCATTAATTTCTAGCATACATAAGTTGACATTTAGGTCATAATGGGAGCCCCTGTGACTGATAATTAAGTGCCGGGAGCCCCCTGTTACTGAAAGTAAATGTCACTTTGTCACAGATGGAACAAAACATGTTTTTAAAAAATTAAAACCCCCTATTGTCTGGCCAAATTAAAAAAAAACTGATAATAATAGAAGAAAACCCGCCAAAGCCGGCATTTTTCCTTTCTTAAAATCTGAGAATAAAAATAAATAAGTATCTAAAAAAATTTAAGATTAAAAAATTTAAGAAAGTAAAAGTATCAAAATTAACAATGAGAAAAATAATTCGAATTGCCATAAAAATCATATACTCAGAAGCTTAAAGATTCAAAGATAAATCAAATTTTAAAGAATTCAGAGCAGTGAATTCTACCGAACTATCAATATTTTTACAACATTACTACACACAAAGAATAATGATTATTAAAATTAAAAAAACCATTGCCAAAATTAAAAAGTTGCGTTGGTTCTTTTTCGTAGAAAGCGGTTTACTTTCCAAACAAAAACCTCCAAACCGTCAATTTAAAACTTTGCTTCTCTACATTTAAAAGTTGAAATTTTCAAAACAAATTGTAGAACTGTCAAATCGAAACCGTAGCATCGTTGAAAATAAAAGAAAATTATTTTTATTCCGAAACAAACTTTCATCCAGAAAGTGTGATGTAATTGAAATGAAAGTATGCTGTTTAGATTGAGATAAAAAATAGTTTTAACTCTAAAAGTTTTCTTTTCAGATGAATTGTAGAACTGTCAAATCCACACCTAGGCATCTTTGAAAATGAAAGCAAATTATTTTAATTTCAAAATGAACTTTCAAAAAGATTTTTATTTGCTGATGAATTTATATAACTTTTTAAAGAGGCCGGGTTTTTTGTATTTTGTCGATCATGCCAAGTATCACGGAGTATTTTGTTGAAATTTTTACAAAACACGGGACGGGACGGGAGCAACGAACAACGCAGAAGACACGGTCGCGGACAATAGTAGTTAAAAATTCCATTCGACGATGACGATGACGACGAGAACGATGATTTGCTTTGTGTTGGTGGATTTGACAGTTCTACAATTTTCATAGTAAAAGAACACACTTTTAAATTAACACACTGAACCGAAAAAATATACATTTAAATCAAACGCATAACTTTCATAGTAGATGATTTTACTTTTAATTCAATGAAAAATAAACACTTTTT
Organism: Aedes japonicus; assembly: GCA_034211315.2. Lineage (NCBI taxonomy): Eukaryota > Metazoa > Arthropoda > Insecta > Diptera > Culicidae > Aedes > Aedes japonicus. The sequence goes on along the minus strand of JASCZW010002331.1, from coordinate 36,507 downwards.
AGAAGAAAAGCGCTAAACATTTAATAAAACAATATTCCTTTTTTGTGTGTACAGTCACGTATAAAACAGAATCCACTATGCACTGATTAACCGGTTACTTCAGTGGTTGGCCAAGTTATTTGATTCGGGATTTGTTATGTTCATAGTCAATGCTTGCATGGGTAGCCTTTGTGCGATGAGAATTTTACGGAAGAAGTCATTGTTTACATTTGTCAGCTAGGCCCTTATGAAAAATCTTTATCGATATAATAAATTAAAAAAAAAACACCTCAATTAACACAGTCTTGACTATTCAATGCAAAAATCCTGTATGTCCAATCACTGTTAATTTACACTGATCGTTAGAGATGGTTTTTGAACTTTCTCACGCCTAAGAAAATGTTATCATGTTCTGGAAATAAACTCTATTTGTTTAATACTACGAGCTATATCACTTAATATAGCGAATCTTGATATGAGCCGTCAGATGTATTATTCCCAGTGAAAAGTAGATGTACGAACATTGATATGAAGCTAGTCTATATCAAGTGATAAAGCTCGTAGACTGAACGGCACATTACATTTTCTTTTCTTTTTGACAAAATTATGAAATAAAATTAAACATATTTACCGATTCGTTAATTATGAAGAAAATATGAAAGTTTGAAGGTTACCTTTGCCCAACCATATTTGATGTATCGCCTAAGCATAGATAGATAGTTGTGTTCTATTCACCAGTATTCACTACAATGTTTAGTTTATTTCTTAATTATTGGTAGCCTCATACTTCAGAATATGTTTTCGCTGGATTTGAATCCCAATGCATTTTAAATGTGGCTGGATTTTTGATTTTCCGTGTCGAAGTTCCGTCAATCTCAGCCCTTTGAAATTACATCAGAACAAAATGTTTGGACAAGGTTCCTGAGGGGGTTTTGAGTTTTTGTTTTGCTTTGATTAGACATACATTGCAAAACACTTTGTCAGGAAGCAGATGATGTGTAAAAATATTTTTGACATGTTTTAGTGCACCAATTTTTTTCCACACATCGCTGGTTCGATTACAATTATTTATGGTATCAATATGTACACTTGTGATGGAAATTTTCTCGACATTTAAGGCGGACATTTCATTATTTTTAAATTCAAGTTCACTTGCGAAATCGCCAAAAGTCGAAACACGAAAATGTACACTGAAGTTTCTAGAACGAAACGACAAAGCTGATCAGTTTTCACACGCACACCCTTTGGATGGCACATCTCATCGAGATGTTATAATTTGTCATCAGTAAAAAAAATCAGGTTTCTGAAGGGCTAATGAACTTAACTTAACTGAACTTAAAGCATATACGATGAAAATTTTTATCGGCGTGACTCAAATTGCCCGGCGGCGCGGGCAAAAAAATGCAGCGGCGCGCCGGTCGAAAATAGCGGCGGCGGCGGCGACAATAAGAATGCGTTGTAACATCACATTTGAGAACCGATATCTCAATTGTTCTAGAAAATCTGAAAGATAAAGAATATCAGCCCAACCAACTATCCAAACCTCAATATTTGATTGATTTGGTGACTCAACAGACTACTCTACTAGACATGCTCCGGAACAGCCTCGTACGCTACTCTTGTCACACCCAAAAGATAGCAACTTTAGTGGTAGAAGAACAATGCTTGGTGACTTTGTGAAACAAATGGAATATCCAATCACAACACCCCAAACAGACACATCCAAAAAGAATCCTGTACTACTTACAAAGTGAATGGATTTTTTTTTATTATGGAATATTAGTTGAAGTTCAGAAACACCTCAAGTAACCACAAGCATTATATTATTGCACTTATTCAACCCACAATCAACATCGGTAATGTGGGATCGCATCAATTTAACAGTTGTCAAGTAATGAAGCGTTAGATTAGCTTAAGGATGTAGTGATGCATTACCAATTCAATAATGCTACTTTAGCGATGTCCTTTTCAGCTTTAATCCAACTTCAAAATTTTACAGATTTCTGTAAAATAATCTGAGTGTGTAGTTCATATAATTCAGGGGACAAAAAGGATAACAATTACCTGTTGCGCTCCACGTTTTTGACAGCACTTACCACCTCTCAATGGTCTTAAAATCCTTTGCGGGGTCCAACTGATTTCTGCTGGCGTTCTGCTTCTTCCAAAGTATCTAAATGATGCAGGTTGTAAGGTGGTTCCTTCCATATGACAAAAACTCCCGATGGATTTTGAAATTCCCGACTTTTTCCCGCATATATTGCAATGATTTCGGATTCGCGCAGTTTTCCCGATTTTCCCGAGTCTGTGGCCACCCTCCCTGCACACTGAAAATTAATTTTCGTTTATATTACGAAATCGAAACCGAATTTCTGCAACGGAACTGATTTGTACCTTTTAAGAAGCTACCTTCGTATGTAATGCCACACGCAATAAGCATAAGCACCACAGAGAACAGACATCCAGGCTCGAACATTTTCCCCCCAATTTACTGTGTAAATATTTAAAAGCAAACCGTTGAAAAAACAACGCCGCCTGGTCTAGGTTTCACCTAGTGATCCTCAGAGTACAGAGATATGCGGAAATTCAATCCGACGGTTTGGCAACGGTGTTTGTTTTGTTTACAACAGCTGCTAACACTTCCGCAGAGTAAAATGTTACAGCTTTGTGCGTGACTTCGTCGTTGTTAGCTTTTATTGTTTACATATATAACTTACTAGTAATTTGTTTATTATATATTTAAAAAAAACTATCAACTATGAAGTGTATTGCAAAGTTTTGCACAAACCGCGGAGGTGTTAAATCATCGAATTGCGTCAACATAAGCTTGAATATTGTTGGTGTACACCAATATATCACCGTATATGTAAATTACAAAATCGAGACAAGACTGGAAGCGGGTTGGCCTGTCTTATGGACGACCAGTAACTTTCCGAATACTCTGATGATTACTATTGCCGACTTGAATGAGTATGTAGGTGATTCCTAATGTTGACGTCAGACATGGCGATTTCATTATTGAACGGCTATGAGGGAAGCGATCCAAACAAACAGACAGAATTAGACACTGGAGCAGAATTCTCTTCAAAATACTGACAACACGGTACCAGTGAAATGATTTGACTAAAATGAAAAATGGTCTTCTGTACAAATTCCGACAAATTTTAATTTCAGCAACACAAGCAACATTATCGAACACAGATAATAGTAAAATATTATGTTATTAATACACCACGAGTTCAGCAGTATATGAATGATTCATTTTTGATTTTTGAACCATTTATTTTAACTCCATTTCAATACCTAGCAATCGAAGCAATTCAGCAAACAGTAAATATGCTCGTTTGGCTCAGATTTTGACAGTTCTCGCTGCTCGATTGGCTCAACATGGCCGCCTCCGCATATCTCTGTACTCTGAGGATCACTAGTTTCACCATACTAAAATTGACAGCCTATCAAATCTATAGTCACTAGATTCATAGTCTGGCGGATACAACGACGGGAGCCAATTTGAACTATCACTTGTCTGAGTCAATCGAGCATATCTCGGTAATCGTCATGTTAGAGCCTGAAAGCCATTTGTGCACAATGACTTTAAACGTTGATTTCTAACGAATCACGAGAATCTCACTATATCCTGCTACTCCATATGGTAGAACTAACATTCTTCTACCAAATGCTGCTTTTATTTCACGAGAATGATTTAAGATTCAAGAGAAATCGATATTTAAAGACATTGTTTACAAATGGCTTTAAGGCCCTTATCATGAATTACTTGAAGTTCGATTGGCTCCGCCAACTGACAGTTCAATTGGCTTCCGTCGTTGTATCCGTCGGACTATGAATCTGGTGACTATAATCAAATCTCGAGGCGGGCAAGTGGCGCCATCAACATACGATTCACCGAAACTAACGGAAACGAGCAATAATTTTAAAATGGCAGTTACAAATATTTACACACGGAGGGCTCTCTAGCTTGGATGTCTGTTCTCTGTGTAAGCACTAAGCATTTGTTGAAACAGAAAGAATATTCGTTCATTCTACGAAAACAATACAAAGAGCTACGAGTAATTTGATATGCCAAAGAAAAAGAAACGTCTCTCGTGGTAGTTGCACGAATGACTGGCAGATTTACTTTACCGGCTAAACCTGTAATTGACATGGGGTTCGGTCTTCTATTTTTAGGAAGAGTCTGTTATGGAGTCCGTGGTTGATCTCACTAAACCATGTTGACTCGTGAGAAATTTCTTGCTTATTGTGCATGAGGTTCTAACTCTCGATTGTGTTTTCGTTTCTATTTTGGGATAAGTTAATGATTCCCGACATCCCACTCTCGAAAAAAATTCTATCGTTATACCGACAATTAAATCGCATGGTCAAGATGACTACTCCGCATATAATGGTTACAATAACCATGAAAATGGTCGAATTCACAACGTTCATGGCATTCTTGACTATGATCATGGTAGCAAGGACTATTCCGACATTATGTCAAATGCTGGATCAACTATTTTTAATGGTCGTTTTGACCACGATCAGAGTCGGTTAAAAAGCACTATACTGCAATAGTCATCCTAACCCAATAATGGTAAAATTGACTCATCAAATTTGTCTCTGTATGTAGTTCAAACACCAACACTTATAAGTACGGTCGAAGAGTAGCAGCGATTGGTTAGTCTTCACGAAATTCATTTTGTGCATTTTACAAAAAAGATGTAATGATAGCATTTTTGTTAGCATGCTTGTCATATAAATGTTTCATACAATTTAAAAGGGACATTTGCTCTATGTACAAAATCAATGTTTACGAAACGAGTGAGAGCTTATTTACGGAAATAAATTTTCAGTGCAAAGGTTACAATAGAATGCTCTCTAACATTGTTCGAGAAAACGACCATCCAAATTTAGCATTTATAAGATTAAGTCATTTACCTTAGTCGGTGTTGCCTTGTTTAAAGGCTAAATCTTTCATATTACACTGGAACTTGTACTAAACCCAACTAATAAAGATTATTCTACAGTCAGTTTTTCATCAAAACCCATTTAATTCTCCAATTAACGTACAACCTTTACTCCTTCTCCGCGAGTTTATTAACAGGATAGTACAATACGATATAAGTGTCATCTTAGCTATCACTCATAAGATATTTACCAACCTTGTAGACATCGTAGACTAAAAGGCCAAACTTGGCGTACGGTATCCATCCCGAATTTATATAATTTGATACGCGCGTCCCTGTGAACACGGCAGCTGCCCGCCAGGTATTTGACGGTACTATTCCTCTAGATAATACACCAACCACCTTGGTCGAATAGCGAATAGGATGCCGCACGAACTGTCGCCTTGCCAACCAGCGGCGGAATCATGGCCGACCCAACGCTGAGGATGCGCCAATGCCCAGTCGAGCTACCGATCCAGCGATTGAGCTTTGTTTTACATTAGACATGACTGTGAATAGAGAGTAACAGTTTTAATGAAATAAAAAAAAAACGGAACAAAAACAAGAGTACCCACACTTACTTGAAAAAAGCAGCGAATAACTCGTTATACTGATGCAACTGATCTTAACTGTAAATATTACTTCCAACTTCAACGGATGAACGATAAATGACAATGCTCTTCTGGCAGAATCTGAAGTCAACCGATCATGAAGCATCGTATACAAAGAACGCTTTGAATTCCATGTTTAAAACCCCGTTCACATTACAACTTATATTACGTGATATAGAGCATCTTGATATCAAATGCCATGTACATTATTTCCAGCGAAAACTAGATGTATAGATGCTGATATCAAGATACTCTATATCACGTAATATAGCATGTAGTGTGAACGGGGTGTAATATAAACCACGTTCGCACTACAACCTATCGACAAAAAGTTTTCATAAGAGCCAATGTCGCAAACGTAAACAATGACTTTTTCCGCAAATTTCTCGAGAATGCTAACTTAATCATAGTGAATTATGACGATGATTGTACAGAACAGGAGTTCCCCTTTATAATAGAAGTGGTAGTTTACTTGAGCGAGTTAGCATTTTCAAGAAATTCGCAAAAGAAGCCATTGTTTACGTTTGCGACATTGACCCTTATGAAAACTCCATGTCGCTATATTACATGATATAGAGTATCTTGATATCAGCATCTATACATCTAGTTTTCACTGGAAATAATGTACATGACATTTCATATCAAGATACTCTATATCAGGTAATATAGGTTGTAGTGCGAACGGGGTGTAAGTAAACACTCATTCGTCGATCGAATAACGAACACGCTCTTTTGTAATTACTCTAAACTGAGTAGAAAACGACTCAGTTTCGTTGAAAGTGGAACTACCCTAATTAGAGTAATTGAAGTTTACTCATTTTTGATTAACTAGATCACCTGTCAAAGTTAGAGTAAACATTACTCAGTCACGTATGTTTGTATTTTTACAAAACTGAGTAGAAAATTACTCAGTTTTGTTAAAACTGGAACTACCCTAATTAGAGTAGCTAAGGAGTTACTCAATTCTGATTAACTAGGTCACTTGTCAAAATTTGAGTAAACGTTAATCAGTATCTAATTTTATATTTTATTTTATTTTAATGAAATTGTAGATTGTTTCCGACAACTGTCCAGTCGAAACGGAAGAGTCGAAATACTTTGAATTTGTAAATTTATGGATTGATAGTATTCCCCAACAAACATCAGTGTCGAATAACCGCTTCTTCAAACAAATTTGGAGAAATTATTCAGCTTTCTAGAAGAAAAAGCTGAACAATTTCTCCAAATTTGTTTGAACATACAGTTATTCAGCATTGATGTTTGTTGGGTCATGGAATGAATTCGGCACTTTGACGTGAAAATGATTGTTGATTACAACATACAGCCATCCCATCTTGATAACTTTTGATCGACTCAACCACGTTTTTTCGCTTTTGATAGATTCATTGTAATTACTCTATTTATATAATTATAGCGCTTTTACAATCAGAGTAGCATTTACTCAGTTTCCTTATATCAAGTTACTCAGTTTTTGACATTTAGGCCGTTCCCAACGCTGTTCTACTTCGTATGGGCTGTTTTAGTTTACAACTAGAACTGAAACAAGCCATTCCCAATAATGTGTTGCAGTTCTACTTTTCGAGCAAATTTTTGCAACAGATTTACAACTGCTCGACAGCTCTGTTTTATTTTCAACGCGATTTGAAACACGGATGCAACATTGTTTTAAACTGGGTTTCTTTGTAGTTGTGGTAGCTGTTATGACTGATGACTGTCAAATTAGCGGTTTTTAGTTTGTTTTGCAAGTGATTTTTTTAACGTGAAATTAAGATCGACCAATATTTTTAAAACATGGCATTGTGATTAACGTATTTTGTTCTAATTTTGGCAGTTCCATAATTTAAAACTGGCAAGCAGTTTGCAACAAACATGAAACTCAGCGTTGGGAACGGCCTTAGCATGGAAATACGAGACTGAGTGAAAGTTACTCTCGTACACGGTCGTTCAGATTCAAAGTATTATCCATTTGATTGGAATTCGGAATCATTGCGCAATTGAAAAATACTTCACTCACTTGCGAAGGACACACTTATAAAAAAAGAACCTGGCTGTGTTATTCATACATTACACTAAACACAAACAAAAGCTAATAGCCACGTATTTTTTTTTATTGATTATTCTTATTATGCTATTCTATATGGTAAAAATTTGGTATTTACAACTATAAAAATTATATTTATAACAAAGTTACACCCCGTTCGCACTACAAGCTATATTACGTGATATAGAGTATCTTGATATCAAATGCCATGTACATTATTTCCAGTGAAAACCAGATGTATAGATGCTGATATCAAGATAGTCTATATCACGTAATATAAGTTGTAGTGTGAACGGGGTGTTAGGCTATAAAAACAAAATTTTGTGTATGTTAATATTTTGTTAAAGAAATGATATATTCTGCTGACAAAGTGCAGTACTTTTTTTTGTCGTGTTATTTATGTTATGGTATTGGTATACAGGGATGCCAGATATTTTTATCAAATATCTGTGATAAAAATTTGAAATGTCTGGGAATGTCTATAAAAGTCTGTAATTTTTTTTAACAAAATTAGACTTCTTTCAACGAGAAGACGTAATAAGAGAGTGAGTTATGGCATTTTCGCTATATGTGTGATTATGTAAACGTTTTTGCATTTTTTTCTTGGATTGTATGTTTCCTCCTGAACTTCAGACAAAATTGCTCATGAACTTCCTGGCAGTCGCTTCCCGGATAAAAATAACCATAAAATTACAAAACAATAATATAAAATAACATTAAAATCTGTGTCCAACCATGAATCTTATTGTTCATGAATCAGATAGAGGAGAAATGCATATTGTCCTTACAATAGATCTACAATTCACTCCATATACTTGGATTTTAAACAATTATGGAACAATACAATTAATAAATAGTAACTGGTTTAAATTTGTTCCAAAAATAATGATTTTTTCTATAGTTAAGATACATAACAACCCCTCTTTTCTATTGTAGATGTCTCAGTTAACATTAGATTCTATTGTGGTGTCAATAACTCCTATTGTTATCTTATTATGGTTTCAGTTGAAAATCGAATTTATCGACTAGCGACAATCGATTTTACTCTCGTTCTGTATGTTATACCTAATGTCGGAAGTAGTGCGCTGTATGGCGCATCAGATGCGCTGTACAGCGCACTACTTCCGACATTAGGTATAACGTACAGAACGAGAGTGAAATCGATTGTCGCTAGTCGATAAATTCGATTTCCAACTGAAACCATAATATCGTTGTGAACAATTAAATTAATTGTACTTACTATAGATTCTATTGTATGGTTACCATACATTCAATTGTAAATCTATGAGATTTTTTTATACGGGTTCTTATTTTCTTCGAAAGTCACATTTAAGAACCCAACGTTACCCTCCAGAAACATTTGGTAAGTTTTTTCCTGAACACAGTTACTTTCTAAACTTCTGATTAATCCCATCCTGAACTACGAGGAAAATTTCCGCAAACCTTTGGGAAGGTACTTTCCAAAATTTCTTGGAAAATCTTCTTAAAGTTGTAAGAAGTTTCTTCCTGAACTTAAGGGAAGTTCTTTTCTGAACTTCCGAGATGTTCTCTTCTGAATCTCAGGGGAGTATTCTCCTGAACTTCAGGGAAGTTTGTTCCTGAATTTCTGAAAAATTCCTGCTTGAACTACTAGAAAGCTCCCCCTATACTTCTGGAAGGTTTCTTCCTGATTTTATCAAAAGTATCAACCTGAACATCTGGGATTTTCTGAACTTCGAGAATTTCTCATTCTGAAATGCTGGAATGATCGATTCGAACCTTTAGAAACGATCTCTAGCTCTTCTAGATAGTTACAACTAAACTTTTGGTCTCTTCGGAACTTCTGAGAAGTCCTCATATGTACTTCTGAGGAGCTCTTTACTGAATTTTTGGAAAAAAAAACCTTTTTAATCCTACAGATCCTCTGGTAAGTTTCTTTCTGGAATTCGGGGGAGTTTTTTCTTGAGCTTATTCTTTCCAAACTTCGGATTGGTCTCATCCTGAACTGCGAGGAAACTTTTATTGAAATTTTGGCAAAGCCGTCTTCAAAATTTCTAGGAATATTCCCTTAAATTTGTTCTTGAAGTTTCTTCCTGGGTTTTTGAGCTTTTGGGAATTTTTCTCAATAACTCTGAGGAAGTTTGTTTCGAAACTATTGGGAAATTCTTGCTCAAATTAGAAAGAATTACCCCCAATGCTCCTGGAAAGATTAGTTCTGTTCTCTCTAAAGAATTTTGAGAAACCTCTATTCTGATATTTTGAAATGTTCTTCTCTGAGTTTCGCAAAATCTGCCTAGCACTTCCTGAGGATTTTTTATCCTGATATTTTGAGAAATTAAAGGTTATGCCCTTCCTGGTTAGTTCCCGTCTAAAACTTGGGGAAGTTTTTTTCTGAACTTTTTAGTAGTTCAATCTTGAATTTCTGGGATGAACTCCAAAATCTCTGTAAATTTCCCAACTTCAAAGAAGTCCTCTTCCCTCCACTTTGTCTTGATGCTCTGATAAGTCCTCTCCTGGTTCTTGGGGAAGTTCTGCCCTTAAATTCTGGTAAGTATGATCTTGAACTTCAATAATGTTCGGTCCGGAATTTTTGAAGGTTCCTTTTGCTTGGACTGCTTGCTTCCAATACTTCTGAGATGGTTCTACCTGACCATCGGAGAAGTTTTTTTGTTTTGAGGAAGTCTCTTCCTAGGGAATTATCGTCTCGAAGCTCTGGGAAGTCGTCTTCTATACTTCTAGGAATCTAGGGCTAGTTCAGGGATTTATTTCTAAATCCATAGTACAAATATACTTAAATGATGCATTTAGTAGTATTTTGGAAAATTCAGAGTTTTAAGATTTATTTCAATAGCTCAGAACTTTTACTGTTGTTCTGTCCTCCGAGTGACAACCGACTGGGCTTTAGAGCAAATACTCAGCAACCCCTTTTTATGGTAATTTTCTCAAATAAGATTTGTATTGTTGTGAATCTTGATTTTCGTTGTGACTTAGTGGCGAAGACCAATATTACCAACGCTTTGACAATAATTTTTCGCATGGGATGTAACACTACCATAAGTAGGGACTCCATATTATCACCGCTTTCATTTCTTCAAGGTTTTCTACTTTAAATGATACCTACGATATTTAAAAAAAATTTCAACAAAGCTTCTTACCGTATCTACAATACTGTTCAGATCCTTGTACGTTTTAAATCCGAACTTCAGAAATACCTCTTATTTGAGATTTAAAAAATATTTCAAATATCTGTAAAAGTTTGCAACATAAATAAAATGTCTGCTAAATGTCTGCATCGTTGGAAAAGTCTGCAACAAAAATGAAAAGTCTGCAAATTTACAGACATGTCTGTGAATATGGCATCCCTGTTGGTATAATAAAACGTCACAATTCAGGAAGGTTTTTTACTTCGTTCGGATTGATTGATGTTCGTTTGTTTGTTCGTTCGTTCCCATTTGTTTGTTTAAAATGGACAGGTAAGGTTATTAGAATTTGTTGAATATAAAATTTGTTTCTATCGCTACAATTTATTCTAGATTTTAAACTATATTGTTATATTTCAGCAGTTTCGAAGACGAAGAATATCTGGATGAGCAGGGCGAGGAATCGCAAGTCGATCTTTCCGCCAACGTTGGTGCTGGCCATAATCCACACAATGCTGTTCAGGGTGAGGATATAGCTCTGGATCCGAGTATGGATTACGACCTTGAACTTTCAAGTTAGAATGAAGACTGTGATGACGATGTTGACGATGATGAAGGAAGTCAATCTATTTTCACTTTTAGTGGCGTATTCTGTAAACGGCTATATAAAAGTCAACTACGGCCAAAGGAAGTCCTCAAATCCTGCGTTAAAGGAGATTCAGTTGACGAAGTTTTAAGATCTGTTTGGAAGCAAGCAAGCAACCTTACTTGCCGACAAGTTATCTTTGATGATGATGTCCCTCATTGGTCTAATAAACAAGTGCCAGGATTTGAGGATATATCAGAGTTTGCACGATGCAAGACACCGCAAAAAAAAAGATTGTTTACAATTCCAGCTATCACGCCGCGTCTGCTCACGTCATGGAGAGGAAAATCTGTGAAAGTTTTTGTATACGCTTATTCTACCAACATCGAGACAGCAGGTCAATACCAATCCGTTATACGTAAGTTGATTGCTCCCGAAAATCCCGATCGCGCTGGCGCACATTCCACACGAGAAGACGCCGCTCTAGCCAATAAGTTGCGAAACAGCCACCCTCATATTGAGGGTCATAATAGCTCTTGGTTGCTATGGGCAAATATGATTAATTCGTCCCCAGGCCATATTCGTGAACGGATGAAACAGGCAGAGTCCCCTCCTCTCGAGTTATCCAAATATTTTCGTTGGGCTGCGGTCTCTGAAGTGGCTCGATTGCAATCTATTCATCGCGGTATGGTGGCAGCTCATACAGTTAATGACTCTTGGACCCGTGATATGGCGGAACTTAAGAACGACGTGTCCTTGGCTCTTTCTATTTTGCAAGGAGATATGCAGAAAATGGACAGCATGTCTGCGAGAGGAACAACGAACTCGGAACTATTGACAGCAATGGAATCAGCTACACGGCCGGAAGAAACCAACCTGAGTCGAGAAGCAGCCAGTCATGTGACTGATTGTGAGGACTTAGATCATGCTGCAAAGTAATTGGTTGTAGTGATGAAATATTACATGTTGCTTATACTTTTCTAAGACATTAAAACAATTTTTTTTAATTTTCTACTGTTTGAGTTATTTTATTGTTGTTTGTACAGACCGCCGAACATGATTTTGTATTTGAGGGGGGCAAACATTAAATTCCGGAAGGACGAGAGGTTAACAACGAGTGTATGTAATAAAGTGATAACAATAATGTTCACAACTACGAAATGGACGTAGCTACGCTTTTTATTCAGGAGTTACATGAAGTTGCAAGTACTTAGGATCTTGACTGAGGCTTTTTTCTGGAAGAATCACTCCACCGGGAAAATACCCACAATTTTCAAATATCTTCTGACATGGATAAATCTTGAAGAAAATCATCGCTTCACAAACCTCGAGCAAAATAGACGCATCCTGGTGATGTCTTCTAAGATGTGATTTGATCAAACCGAAAACTATCTCAATAGGGTTGAAAAATGGGCAATATGGAGGAAGAAATATGGGGATAATCCCTATTGATCGGAGATATTGAATTATGTTGGAATCGCAATGAATGCGCGCTCCATCTAAAATCCAAACTGAGTGGAACCCAGGATAGCGTTGTACTTGTATATTATTCAAGGCGAACGTGCGGCAACAGTTGAAAAACTTTTGTCTGTTAAATGTACCATCCGTCGAAAAGCTATCGAGCATTCCATTCACTCCGAGAAAGCATAAAAACGAAACTCTAGGCTTTCTACAAAACTCTCCGCTGAATATAAGTTTCTTGCCAATGACACCATACCCCTTCCGACGTAGCATGTCCCTGTTATCGAAGCTGACCTCATCTAAAAAGACCAGGTTAGAAATTTCCCAAGGAATCGCTAGCATTTCCCGAACAAAACGCACTATTTCAACCTCCCGGATCTGAATCGCTCTTCTTTCAATAGTTTTCCAGGTCAGTCCAGATTCATACAGTATTGTGCATATGGACGACGCGCTTATTGTAAGATTGAAATGCAGCTGGAACCTTTGCTTCGCTTCGTCCAAGAATAGAAAAGGCTCGGTTCGGTAAAGATTGACCAGCCAATCACGTTTTTCGTAACAAAACTTCTTGAACACTTGTAGACGTTGTTTCCTCCGGAACTTTCCTTCCCGCTCATATTTTGAAAACCACTCGTAAATAGTTGACTGAGATTTTCCATATTTGATGGCAAAGTCCTTTTTCGAGATTCCGAGGAAGTAATGCCCATACAGAGCATGGTACACTGTGTTACAGCTAGCATGATGATGACGAACGTTTTGAATAATAATGTTAGCCATTATCAATCATTAAGTCCACTTAAAAGATAATATTTAAATACTTGGTTTAGTAAGCAGGAATGAGACTAAAATAAAAATTTGTTGACATGAATGATCAAAAAATCCTTCGAAAGTAAACTTCAAAAAGCATTGACATTTGTTTCGGAAGTGAACGTCGCATAGCAAGTTGCGCTAGCGCATTCCGGTTTAGTGGCGGCGCGACAATATGAAATATTCGCTATGTCGTGTTCGTAACATATAGTTGTATTCGTAACATATAAAAGTATTTTGACTCTTCCGTTTCGACTGGACAGTTGTCGGATACAATCAACAATTTCATTAAAATAAAATAAAAAATAAAATTAGATACTGATTGACGTTTACTTAAATTTTGACAAGTGACCTAGTTAATCAGAATTGAGTAACTCCTTAGCTACACACAAAAAAATAAATATTGTTTTATTAAAAGCTTAGCATTTTACTTCTGAAAAGAGTTTATTTTTCATTAAATTTAAATTAAAATCATCTACTGCGAAAGTTTTGTGTTTGAATTGAAAGTATATTTTTTCGGTTCAGTGTGTAAATTTAAAAGTATGTTCTTTTACCATGAAAATTGTAGAACTGTCAAATCCACCAACACAAACGAAGTCGTCGTATGGATTTTTTCTCTATACTGTCAAATAATACATAAGCTCCACATTCAAAATGTTCCTCGCCCCAAGGAATCGCTCATCAGGAAAGTTCACAAACTTTCGGTGTTATTAAATTCCGAACGGACCATGCAAACGGAATAGGCCATATAATAATAGGCAATAATAATAATCCCAATTTTTTTTTTGCAGCGGTGCCACAAGCGACGACGAGCGGCAGCAGACGCCAGAGCTGGCTCAGGGGAATTCGGAAGATATGGGGAAAATGTTTCGACTTGCATCTTCCGGGATGGAAACATTGGCGATTGAACGACGCCAACCTCCGGTCTCTATGAAACATTTAATAATTCATTTGAAAATTAAAACTTTTTTATGTGAAAACCATTTTTTCTTTCAATCAAAACAGCATACATTTATTTTGATTGCACAATACTTTCTAGTTGAAAGTTCATTTTCAAATAAAAATAATTTGCTTTCATTTTGAAATATGCAACGGAGTGGATTTGACAGTTCTACAATTCATCTGAAAAGAAAACTTTTATGTTAAAAGTTTTTTTTTACAGCATACTTTTATTTAAATTGCGCGAAACTTTCTGGATGAAAGTTTATTCTGGAATAAAAATAATTGGCTTTTATTTTCAACGATGCCACGGTTTCGATTTGACACCTCCACAATTTGTTTTAAAAATTTCAACTTTTAAATGTAGAGCAGCAAAACTTTGAATTGACGGTTTGAAGGTTTTGGTTTTGAAAGTAAACCGCTTTCTACGAAAAAGAACCAACGCAACTTTTCAATTTTGGCAATGTTTTTTTTAATTTTAATAATCATTATTCTTTGTGTGTACTCTAATTAGGGTAGTTCCAGTTTTAACAAAACTGAGTAATTTTCTACTCAGTTTTGTAAAAATACAAACATACGTGACTGAGTAATGTTTACTCTAACTTTGACAGGTGATCTAGTTAATCAAAAATGAGTAAACTTCAATTACTCTAATTAGGGTAGTTCCACTTTCAACGAAACTGAGTCGTTTTCTACTCAGTTTAGAGTAATTACAAAAGAGCGTGTAAGGCAACAATTGCCGAAATCCGGAATATACAGGGGCCTGGCAACCCTATCCTTGTTACTAGCGTTTGACAGTATGCAACATATCACGGGCCTTATTTGAATAAGGCCCGTCTGACGTTTGTTCCTACGGGCACGAGTGGCAGTATTGTTTACAAATAATGAATCTTTTGATGTTTGGATGTCAGAGATGTTGGCTAAAGCAAAATGAATTCTCGCCAGCTCCTTGGGAATATATTCCGGGTGCAGTTGAAAACCGGAATATAGCAGTCGCGCCAATCGATTTTACTCCGGTTCCACACGGAGAAAAAACAGTCCCGTTTGAAACAACAAACTTGTTAGTTGACTTCCAAACTAAAGATTTAGTTGTTTCAAAACCCGGTTTTGTTGTTTAAAACCAAAGATTTTGTTCTGAAAGAAACAGGCAGATTAGTTGTTTCTACCTCAATATGTTATCACAAAACAACACCAATTATGGTTGTTCCAAACCAATATTTTTGAAGTTTCCACCTTGAAGGGTGTTCATTATTACCATAGCACAGGTTGCGTTGACTCAGAGAAACGAATTAAAATTTTAGATTGATTCAACCAAAGCGGCGGTTAAATCAAACTGAAATTTTATTTGGAGAAAAAATAACTAAAAGTTTAGTTTGAAACAAACTATTTTATTTTGGATTACTTCTTTTTGCGTCCGGTCCCGCTACATGCTATATTCGCGTACGTTTTCATCGTAGGTGAAAATTTAATATTTTACTTAAAATAACCTGAAAATGGTAGAAAGACTCGCATTAACATATGAAGATTTATTTTAGACTGAGTGGTCTGTATATGTAAATGTGCGCTTTTCTAATGTTTGTTAGTACTAGTATTTGTTAGTATTTCATTCAAATAAATATTATTGCAATTATCACAAAAGAAATGTAGGTGATTGTAAATGGAAATGTTTGTTGTTTCAACCGATTTCGTTCGTTTGTTTCAAACAGCAATTCAGTTCAAATCATACTCAAATTTGTTTGAAACAAACCATAAGCGTTGGTAAAACCAACTAACAAATCTGTTTATTTTCGTAGCTATAATGAAACAACCAACATAATAGTAAACCAACATAATAGTAAATAGCGCATCAGATGCGCCATACAGCGCACTAGATGCGCCATTGTTTGGACTTATGGAACTGGAGTAAAATCGATTGGCGCGACTGCTATATTCCGGTTTTCAACTGCACCAGGAATATCCCGACCAGAAGGGAACAACAAAATTATTTCAGGTTTTGTTATTCAGTTACGCTGTTTTCATAACAGAGGTTGTTAGAATTTAGATCGCGGATGTTGTTAAAATAACTAAAATTCTAACAAAAGATCCTCTAGAGATAACAACATCATAGCAACCTATGACATACATATAACGAAAACAAAACAAACTTTGTATCAGCTTTGTTTCGATGTAGCAAAATCATATCAGCAAGTGTTAAAATTAATTTACTTTCTTAACGCAGCTTGTGCCTCCCTGGGCGTTATATCATAATTTGTTATAAGTATGTTTAACAATTATCCAGATGAAAATGTTTTAAACAAATGTATATCATAATCAGTGTGTCGTAACAAGGTTTGTTATAATTTTGTAATTTTTATGATATACGCTTCTGGTCGGGATCACACCCGACAATGGATATTTCTTCCGTTCACTATTTCAGACTTATACTTAAATGGATAGTACGCAGCTCAAAAGTAATTTGCATGAGGATAGGACAAGTAATGGTCAAGAAATGCTTTTACTATCGGAATTACTTACCTTGTATACAGCTGAAAAGGAGCGCAAACTTCGTAACGATCGTAATCTAATTGGGGCTGTCACTTTTCCTTGCGGAATTATATTCCGTTCAATTATTCGGAAAGGAAAACTAACATTTCACCCATTCTGTAGCAGTTGTCAAAATTACTTCGGTAGAAAACGCAAACTTCAGGTCCTTACTTGCCAGCTACATACTAGGATACTAGGATACTAGCAACAATCAATATGCAACTAGCGATTTGAAATTGGTTCACTGTTGTAGAACCCCTTGGTCCGAAGTACATCTTGAAGCCAGCACCTTGCTATACATATTTGCGCCTTTACTTTGATTTGCTGTTTGATTTTGACAGAATATTTGAGAGTGTGTTCGTGTGAGTTCATTATTAGAAGCGCATTCACAGAAAAAATAGTTAATTTTAAGAAGCGCTTAAAATTTTCCCTCATTTCCAAGACAAAGTAGGCGTATACATCGCAATTGGTTGTAGTCTTTGCTGAGCAATACAACCATGTTTGCAATCTTCCATACAACAGGCTTGATTTAGGCGTTGTCTGGCTTAAATTTACATAAAATATCCCATTATTTTCTGCCAAATCTAGCATTCCCTTTTATGTGCATTAGATAACGCAGAAAATTCAATGTTTCTTTTTATCTGTGTTATTGAGCTTGGTACTAAGTTTGGACCGATGTGCTAGTGCTGACTGTGCCAAGATCGTATTTGTTCGGGACCTACTGGTCTTAGAGTTAGTCTATGATACTAGCAACACTGTTGTACCCAGCAAAAGAGCTGTTGAATATTAAGGTCGGTATCGTGTTCGAATGAAATTTCTTTCTCTATCCCAAACCCATGTTGAATTCCGTTTACTGAAACGGAAAAGTAAAGAATCGAATAGAAATTTCTGCAGCAGTATCCACCTGAAAAGAATGAAAACTAAAATTGGAATTTATAAGGTTTCTACACAAAGTAATGGGAGCTGTCATTTTTACTTTCGGAAAAATATTCCGCTCGATCAGTGAAGGTGACATTTCGTTCCATGCAGATCGATTGTTAAAATTCCGTAACATCTTTACTTTTTAGATTGATACTGGCCTTAAAGAAAAAAACCCGCATTAATCCACCGATGGTGAGACTGAACCCTTCTTACACTTCACCAGAATTACAAACTCAAATGTGGGCAATATTGTACTGGATACATATTTTCATCAGAAATTCCAAGAAGATTCAGAAATATTCAATATGCCATACATTCAGTGGATAAAATGAACTATTTGTCAATCCTGAACGTATTGTTCAGGATTGAACAAAAATTAAAATATTACCATTAATAGTCTTTAACGACCTGTTTATGTTAGTTATATAAAAGGGGAAATTACATAAATATTAGAAATATCATATAATCAGTCCATAGAATGAATTATTAGACAATCCTAAGCGTCAATTTTGATTATCGATGTGGATTCAAGATGCTTAATAAGTACATGTTCGTTGAAAATAGTAAATGGAGACTTTGTGTAATTTTCGAATATACTCGTTGCAGTTCAAAACCAGACCACTCGAGCCAATCGATGCTGCTCTAATTCTATACAGTCTCATAGTGTGGCTAGTCCGCTGTATGTGCTATACAACGCACCAGATGCGACACAATAGAATGCAAGCGGCATCGATTGGTGTGATTGGTCTTGTTTGGTTTTGCACTGCAACGAGTATATTTTCATCTCACAACTATGTGCTCTCAGGTATTGTTTTGGTCATATCTCCATAAAGGATTATCCAATCATAATGAAATTTTGACCAGTTATTTGGAGATATCATAGCTTTAATTTGGCACCAACAAAACTAAAATCGGTACACAAATAGCTCAGTATGTAATCGGAGACTAAACTGTTTGATTACTATTAGGCTTTGTACACAAATTATGTAACACATGAAGGGAGGGGGGTTGAGCAACCGTTACTTATTGTGACATATGGGGGAGGGGGGGGGGGGTTTAAATCGTTACGTAACTAAATGACCAATTTGAAAATAAATAATTAATAGTGAATAATCAATTTGCATCAATAGAATTTCCTGTGTGCCAAGCAAAGTCGCAAACAGCAAGTAGAAAAGCCTGTTGAGGTGGCGGATTCATCCGTGCCTTGAACTACCTCGCAGTGTGATGTTAGGCAATCGTAACGTCCTTGGTTCGAGTACTACTTTACCCATGCTCTTTCGCTCAATGTTCAAGACTTCTATTCTATTTCCTAACTACCGTACACTGACGGAACTTTCAACACTTTCTCTTCATATCTTTCATTGTAGCAAACATTACTGTCCACTCTTGATGGCTCATGGTGATGACGAACATCTTCTTCTACATCCAGTAGAAAAGGGTTAATTTATACTAGTTGAGAACTATGTTTAAACATTCTGGGAAATACGTCAAATGAAAGGGTTCAATCTATATTTTGAAGAAAAACTTTCGAAACTGAGCTAAAACTTTGTTTTTGTATTATTAATGACGTTTGCCATAACTGGTACACTTCACCAATAATCGCCATAGTTTTAAATTTTGGTTCCTTTCATGGCCAATCACATGTGTTTCTTATGGGAGTGGCCATATTAGAAACATATTTATGGCCAAGTGGTGCATCTGAAATTTAAAGAAAAATGGATTTAGTCTATCTTTTGATTTCCGACCAAATTCTAAAGCTTTGATAAATGGAGACGTACACTGAAAATTAATTTTCGTAAATAAGCTTTCAATGTTTTCGTAAACATGGATTATGCACATAGAACAAATGTGTCGTAAATTATATGAAACATCCATATTGCTTGTCTTCTAACAAAACGCTATCATTACACCTTTTTTGTCCAATGCACAACATTAATCTCGTGAAGAGCAGAATAACTCCTCGTAGTTGCCTTTTTTTTAAATATATTTTGAGTCGATAAAGTAGAACTGTCAGTCGTAGAAAGTACAACTCAATTTCGTTGCAGAAAACAACGAATAGATTTGTTAGTCCTACCTTCGATCGCAATATAAACGAAAATAAATTTTCAGTGTACTATTTAAATGTGATCTACTAAACGAAAGGTATTTTATGACGATTTGCACAACCAATTGACGCAATATTCCATAAATCGTACATCTACACGCTGAAGAATATGTTGTTCTGTAAAGATTCAACAAATTTTATTGTTGACTCACGGCTTACCCATAATATTTATTTATTCAAATAACACCGGTTTAATTTTTGAACCATTTTTATTTTGTTTCTAAAAACGCTGCAAAGGAGGTTTCTATTGAAAACAAAAAGCATTTATTGTTGAATAAAAAAAAGGCTTTTTGGAAACAATGCACCTTTGCATTGATTTTGTTGTTGTGTTTTGTTTTTGTATTAGAACCATTGAAATAATAAGAAATTTGGTTGATTGTTGATTCTACCAAATTATTTTGTTGAATCAATAATGATTACTGTTAGAAATATTCATTAACTAACAATGTTGGATTCGATACGAAATTTTATTGTTTCAAGTATATGATTGCATTAAACTAAAACAATGTGTGGTTTGATTTAATACACAAGAAATGTTGATTCTAATCATTGCGTTCAATCACCCAATATTCCTCTGCGTGTAGCCTACATCAAATGCACTTGTTACTGCGTCTGTTGTTCTATGTTTCTGCCGTCATTCATGCACTGCCTGGATCAAAAGGAAAACTCTGAATAGTACCCATAATTAATAATAATTAGATTATAATAATTGCAATAGGTCAACATTGCATAAAATACTGTTGATTTAAGTGATATGAATAACACTTCTTTTGTGATACTTTGAATAATTTAAAGACATTTGAATAAACTTGTTGAACTAATATTTATAACAGTTTTAAGAACATTCATTAACCTGAATAAATGCAGTACAATGAGCGCAATGTTTTTCGTAATCTTTATATTAGCTTTAGGATACTGAAATGAAATTAATTGAATGATGTTGGCAATCTTCACTTATTGCAAGTATATTAGAATTAAACCGCTGGCTGAGAAACCAATGTGACATTATTTGTAACGCACACACACACACACACACACACACACACACACACACACACACACACACACACACACACACACACGCACACACACACACATACATACATACACAGAGACATGTGCTCAGTTCGTCGAGCTGAGTCGAATGGTATATGACACTCGGCCCTGTGGGCCTCGGATAAAAAGTCGAGTTTTCAATCGATCTTAATCCCCTTCTATTGATGTAAGAAGGGTAAAAACGCAAACAATTTTAATAGATTTGAACTTTATTTTACAAAGAATTGTAACAAACCATCATGTTTAAATGAATCCTATAGGGTTTGAGCTGTTTAGTGATGTAGTTACCATCATGCTTAGCTTGATGCTGATGAATTGCTGTTTTCTGCCAAACGAGTGTAGCCACAAGCGGGTTTACAGCCTGGGTATAGCTAATATTTAACACCATATAACCCCAAATTCTTCTAAATTCATCTGAGTATATATAAACAAAAAAGACCTCTTATATTCACCATTCATATTAAATCGTATATGTATCCCCGTTTTTTCCGCTTTTAAAAATAATATAATTTGAAAAAATCGTTATTTTTGGACTAAAAACACGATATCTTTTTAACGGATGTATGAAATTACGTTTTTCACTCATCAAAGTGTGTATTTAAACAAGTTCTAAAAAATTGCAGTAAACACCGTTTTCATAAAACTTAAAATGAAAAAGTTAGGCGAAAAATACTATTTTTTCAAGGCCACCCTACTCTTAAGCGTAAAAATGCTCATAACTTATGACACAAAATACCTACGAATATGGTTTTTGCAGCAACGTTGCTTTAAATTTAATAAGAAACAACTTTGTCGAACATTGTTGTCAAGAAATGTGAAAGATAGAATTTTTATTTCAATATATTCAAGGACTTGAAACTGATTTCAAATTAAAGCCCTAATTATAAGCTGCTACTTTGCCCAAGACAGTTTTGTTCTAAAGTTGCATTTTCATAGTGAAAAAATAATTTATTCCTGCTAATTTTTCATTCTGGCACAGTGTGCAGTGGTATAATTACCGTTTCACATTATGCAATTTATTAAACCAGTAGACATCGCGAATAAAGTCTCCTTTCGACAGCAATAATAAAATCAGTTCAACAAAATTCAATGAAATAAACGAAGCTACCTACCGTTTAGCTAGTATTCAAAATACCGTTCAAAAATAGATTTGTTTAGGAAAAAAATTATACAGTTCATATGTAATTTTCTGATTCAGCTGCCCAATGAGAAGAAATATGACTCTACTTTCGGAATGTTTTGAAAACAACTTAGGTTTGAAATAAGAACCATAAACAAATAAATTCACATCTATCTAGATCAGCATTCCATCATCAATTTGAAAAAGCCACGATGAGAAATGCATAAGATCGGTTTGCCTCCCTTGAACCCTTAAAATTTCTAAGAATCCCTAAAAATAAACAATCGTCATCCGGTTTGAGGAAATCCAAGCCAACGGCTCCTGTTTTTCTAAACGTGCCATGATCGGAGTAAGCCTTTTGTTTTAGGAATAAGAGATCACATTCTTCTGACATATGAAATCGGATAAGCATTGACAGAAAGCTACCCATTCAGAAGGAAGAAACAGTCGTCAAATTCACAGGCATGGAAATTGTTTCCGGCACAATTCATGAATTCATAGCTCAACGCAGAAGTCGCGGAACGTGGATGTCACATAATCACTCCTCATCGTCAATTCGCTTTCACATGCTCAATGCTGCGGGCTGGGCTGCCCTGGTTAGCGGAACAACAACAGTGTTTGTTTATCAACAAAGTTCTAACGATTGACGCGACTGTTGTGAGATTTCTGCTGAGTTTTACTGTTTGGTATCTCGATATGTATAGCCGGGTTCGGATTGGATCCACTAGATGTTGATTGTTTGGAGATAAGAGTCAATCGCTTGGGAAGAATATCGAACAATGTTTAGAAAATTATAGCTTCAATAAACTAATCGCTGAAATAGTTATGACCATCTGTTTACTATGAAGCTGTATTTCATGAAAGACATGTTGTCACAAGTAATGTTTTTGTCGCGAAATATTTTTAGCGCGGCTTCTCTACATACATTAACACATAGCTCTTAACTTGTCGGATTGTTTTGAAACTTGTAGAAAATAAAGATCAACTTTGATTTTTATTATTTATTTGAATCGACTTCGCTTCCCATTCCAAATGCTCGAACGTTTCTCCTGACTCCATCCATTAATTTTAATGCAACATCTCTTCCATCCAGAGTTTCTTCAGTTTCCAGCTTATTACTAATTATTTCTTAATAATAACTGCTTGGAAAATAGATGCACGCTAAGACAACTTGCAGACGATGCTGAGATCTGGTGTCCATCTGGGCCAGAAATTTGGGGATCAAGTTTTCACCGCAAAAACCCGAATTGGTTGTTTTTACTAGAAAGCGGTTCCCAGCCCAACTGCGTCTCAAGCTGTTGGGAAGAAACATTACCAAATCTTCGACCTTAAAAAATCATGGAGTCTTGTTTGATTCAAAATGCACTTAGAGTACTCACATTGCGTTCTTAAAACAGAAATGTCAACCAAGGATCAATTTTCTATGATCAATTTCCGGGACAAGGTGGGATGCTCACCCGAAAGACCTCATTAAACTCTAAAAATCAACTTTTTTTTATAGACACTGTATATAGACCGGACAACGCAAAATCATACAATCTGCCAACCATGAAAAATGTCATAAATTTGAGCAATTGATCTGGCACCACTTGTGTTTGTACAAACTTGAAATAAACAGCGCAATAGGTTAAAAAAAAAGATTCGGTTTCGATGTTGGTAGTTTGTTTTAATTCCGTTCGAAGATATTAATTAAAAAGCATAGTGAAAAGTGCCGTGTAAAAAATGAATTGTTTGGAGCGAAATTGTGGCAATAACTCGCGATGTGAAGTGAATTCTGTGGATTTCTTCCGGTTTCCAAAGAAAGATAATATAAGGAAATATATAATACACCGAAAACATTTACATTTACTGAATATGTAAGTAGGAAATCCATTATTTGTTCATAATTGGCTTTTGTCAAAACAATACTTGATCACAATACTTGCTCCTTTAAAGTGAATCAAAAGTTGACCGTCCGTTTGGCTGCATTTTTTGACAGGTCGTTTGGCTGCATAAGACAATTGTTGTCCGGTCTATATACAGTGTCTATACTGTTTTCCAGTTCTCGAATATAGCTCTTTTTGCTATCTTCAATATCGTTGTTCATGATTGCCCTTAGCTGTATGCATTCAACGCATAATATGAGCCTG
This sequence comes from Aedes japonicus, assembly GCA_034211315.2. Classification (NCBI taxonomy): domain Eukaryota; kingdom Metazoa; phylum Arthropoda; class Insecta; order Diptera; family Culicidae; genus Aedes; species Aedes japonicus. Next base: position 12,177 of record JASCZW010002331.1, on the reverse strand, counting down.
GAGTAAAACCTTTACAGAACCGCTTCTAGAATACTGATCAAGTGTGGAATCAGTAACAACCTTGTGATTGAAAACTTCGAATAAATGCTCGAATTGAGTACCCAGTCTAGATTCTTGCGAACCTATATTAACTATATGTCATCCGGAAACTTCAGGAACCTTGTTCCGTATATGTTGCTGAGCTGGCAGCAATCAATTTCGCATTGGGGATAGTTTCCGACTTGCCCATTACCTTATCTTCACAGATAGTCTCAGTTCTATTGAGGCCCTGCAGTCGATGGAAACAGTGAGGCACTCATCTGACTTCCTTTCAAAAATAATTTAGGATTACCTTTGTATGGGTCCCCTCACATTGCTCAATTCCAGGCAATGAGAAGGCGGACTCTCTAGCAAAGGCGAGATTTTTGAAAGAAGAATTTCACATGATGAATTTTTCCCATTAGTACGTCAGAGTTCTCTTCAAAGTTGGCAAAACGATTGGACTAGTAATTCTCTTGGGCGATGGTTACATTCCATTATTGCACATGTTTCGAAGCGATCGTGGTTCAAAGATCTGGATGTAAGTCGTGGTTGCATTCGTGTGATATTAAGACTTATGTCCAACCAATACTCGCTAGACGCACATCTCTACAGAATTAACCTCGTCGATAGCAATTTATGTAGGTGCGGAGCCGGTTATGATGACATCGCTCACGCAGTTAGGCCAACAATCAATATGCAACTAGCGATTTGAAATTGTTTCACTGTTGTAGAACCCCTTGATCCGAATTACACCTTGAAGCCAGCACCTTGTTATACATATTTGCGCCTTTGTTTTGATTTGCTGTGTTATTTTGACAGAATATTTGAAAGTGTGTTCATGTGAGTTCATTATAAGGGGCGCATTATTAAGCTTGGGACCGAGCTTGGGACCGATGTTCTAGTACTGACTGAGCCAAGAAAAAAATCGTTTTTGTATGGAACCTACTGGTCTTAGAGTTAATCTATGGTTAGGCATTGCCCGGATAATGATGCCTTCAGAGCACGACTATTGGATACACCCTAGTGGCCCGAGGTAGACACCCCTTCCAAGAGGTAAGAGATTTTTTGGGAATGCGTGATCCTCCCTACATGCAAGTGATTTACGAATTCCTTTGTTTGTCTAATCTAAGAGTGTAACGTCATCACCCCCCTTCCTTGCACTCTATTAAATTCCCTGCCATTGTGTCCTAGTTAGATTATCCTTTTGTTTCTGTGCTACTTGTACCTGCCCAGAAAACTATGGTCGCCCATCTGCGGTTTGGTTCCTGAAAGGAACTACAGAGACCGAGGATTTGGTAGATGTTGCAATCATGAGCAGCAACTAATACCTGAAATAAGTTACCTGCGTAGCCCCTTCTAAACGATAATGTGACCCATTAACCTCGAGCTAGCCACGAGCAACCCACTTGACTAAAATCGCAAAATAAAACATTGTTAATTACAATATTGAAAATCGGCTTTGCAAAGTGTTACACACGCCTGAGCCTAACAAATAAACGAACTGATTAAAAAAAATATTATTCCTACGAAGTCATCATAACAGCCTAAATTTTCCCATCGGGCGAAGTTTCGATGAATTCGGAGGCTTCATGTCTTTTGGCACAAAACGCACATTATTGTACTCGCCTAAAACACGTTCCTTATACAGTGGTATGAGGCAAGATCAAGCCAAAATAGAGTAGAATGGCAAGAGCCACCAGTGGTTTTTCTGAGGCAAAAAAATCTTGGTCACGTTTTCCTTCGGAAGGGATTCAAAACCGTTGGTCCCGGTGTATAGTCATGAGTCGATAGGTAGGATCCAGGTGATGAAGTCGTCTCCCTGGCGTCGGTGATTGTTACCATGTGAGGTAATAGACCGACGGAAATAGACCGAATAAATAAAAAAAAACAATGGCAAGAGTCGCCTTTGCATACGCTCTTAAGGGTCACCCACAATAGAATCGTTTGCGTTCCGTTGACCGTAAATTTGACAGAAAACCTATGAGAAAACTGTCAAATTCACGCATACGCATCCGCAACGCCAGCCATTACTTATATACCTACTTCGCTGTTTATATTTCTATATGGAGTTTTCATAAGAGCCAATGTCGCAAACGCGAACAATGGCTTCTTCCGCAATTTTTTTGAAAATGCTAACTTACTCAAGTAAACTACCACTTCTATTGTAAAGGGAAACTCTTCTCTGTACAATCACCGTGGTAATTCACTATGAGAAATTTGCGGAAGAAGCTATTGTTTACGTTTGCGACACTGGCCCTTATGAAAATTCTATGTCGATATCCAGAAATAATGAATAAAAAGTTCATTTTGTCGCAATCGTAAATCGTCTGCCAGATTAGAAATTTCTTAGTCAATTTTGACATTATCTTCTTCCGAACACACTCTGGAACGTCAAACTTGGATGAAGCGAGTAAATATTTTTAACCTGGTAAAAGACGGAAGCCGGCTTCAACGGCATTTTGCATCTCATTACTGTCTGGGGCCTTGTGCACTCTGTGGGCATGACCAAACCGTTTTATGGTTTTCTGAACATAACAGATCAACCTCTTCAATTTTCTAATGACATTCCGGATCGACATGTTTGGCCGGAGCTTGAATTCTGCTGCGCCTTTTTGACAAGCATAAACAATATATATTAAACTAGTTTTGATCAAACTTACAGAACTTTTACTCACAACAATCTATAGAAAAAATTGTGTGCGTTATTCTCCACGAAAACACTCTCTTTTCATAAATGTTTCTATGCGGGTTGTATTAATAGCATAGAAATTGATGTTTAGTTCACCAAAGGACGAAAATTTACTGTTATGAACAAAATTGCGAAAAAACGACAAAGTGTCGAAAGAATAAAGGCTGTTACGACCAAAGTTCAGCCGATCAAGAAGGCGTGTTCAACACTAGCCACCAGATTCAAAACAGCCACCTTGTCCACTTGCTCGCTGCAGAACGTCAGTTGGCTTTAAACGGCATTTTGTTTCCAAGGGTTTTTGAGTGTTCTTCGGGTTCCGCATGAGGATGGTCCAATAGTTCTCTGTTATTGGCTTTGGACACCAACTGCGTGTTGTTGGCGACATACCACTCTATGGTAATTTTTTTTTTTTTGTAATGGTAGTATATCAAATCTGGCCAAAAACAACGCTTTGTTTTTCTTAACGACATTAGCTTAACTAAGGCCTTGTTCTTACTTAACTTAACATGTTTTATATTTCCATTTGTTTGTCTTAAATACTATTTTTTACATTTTAAGTGTTTTAGCCCTTGGGCTCTTCAGCTTTGTTTAATTTTATGTGTTTGGTGTGTTTAAAGTGTTATCCCGAATAAAAATTTACATCAGGCTGATGTCTGATTTCAATGTCTACATCAACATGAAATTCAAATGTACATCTTACGTTGAACATTAGAGATCAGATCGTTTTCGCTGTATTTAGGCAAGGTAACATGATGTTAACATCAGAAATTTTCAAACAATTTTTTTCTAATCCAATGTCCCTTTAACGTCATGATTTTGACATTTAAATAAAATGTTTTTCTGATGTTTTAAGATATCAAAGCATATTGATGTTTTCAAATGTATTTGAATAAAACAGCACAGTCAAAGGATTTTTGATGTTTTCAGATGTATTAAAGGTTATGAATAAACATCTTACATATGTTTTCAAGTGTCGATTTTATCCAATAAAAGAGATGATGTATGATGCATTCAGATGTAGAAAAACGTGACGGTGTATCGTTTCCGGATGTTTTCAGTTGTAGATAATAACATTAAAACCAAATAATCTGAAAGCATCAAAATCACATTTTAGGCTAAGGTAAATTTTTATTCGGGTGTTGAGTAAAGTACATAAAGTAAATATGCACCAATATCGCCAAAACATATACGATACACACTTAATTCTAATCGCATCGGATATTTACCGATATTTTATGAGTACAAAATTTTACATCTATTAGAACATGGATTTCAACGCAACGTGTGATTGTCATGACACAAGATGTATTCTGGCTTATTATGAATACAACATTTTACTTCACAAAGACCTTTGATTCTATTGTAACGTTTCATTCTTATGTTGTAAGAAGTTTTCTAATGCTGTAGACCTGCAGTCTTTTACAGTAGAATGAAGTTTATTTCTAAGGTAACGGCCAATTATAATATCATCAGATGTGTTTAGATGTCTTAGGTACACAACATTTCACACATACATAACGTTTGATTGTCATGTAATTTTAGATTCTAGTTTTATAAGACGTGTTCTGATGTTAAATTTAACATCATCAATACGTTTGTTTTTAATGTGAAGTTTAAATATGTTGTATTTATATGTACTAGGGCGTTACTTTGAACTCTGAATACATTTAGAATACGACAACCCACATTCAAATTTAATGTTTGGAAGATGTCTGCTAATATTTTTTACATCACCATTTCTATTCGGGATGTGTTTTACATGAAATTTTTTGTTTAGCCCTTGGGGCATTGTTTGTTAAAATTTGATAACCTACCTAATCTACAACTAAAACTACAATTTGAAAATCCTAGGGGTGGGGAACCAGATTCCGGATGATCTGGTGATCCGATGTCAGGCAGCGTGCCCTGTACCGATTGATAGACTCACTAAAGCGATCGTCGAGCATTTTTATCTCGGCCAGACGGTGGACCTCAGATGTTCTTGTCCTCGGAGGGTGTTCAGGATCATCCTGAGGAACTTATTTTGGACACGCTGAAGTTTCAGGTGATGTGTTTTTGCGCAGCTCTCCCAGATTGGCATGCCGTACTCGATGACTGGAAGTATGATTTGCTTGTAGACAGCAAGCTTGTTTTTCAGGGATAATGTAGACCTTCTGTTGATCAATGGGTACAGTAGCTTCAACAGAACGTTACACTTTGTGACCGTTTTGTCAACCTGCTCCCTGAAAATAAGCTTGCTGTCTATGGTAACGCCAAGATAGACAGCAGATTTGGCCCATTCCACCGTTGTGTTGTTTAGACTTATTTTACAATCCTCAGGCGGAACAAGTCTGGGAGAGTTGGAGTGTGGAAATAGGATGACCTGGGTCTTCGCCGCATTGATACAGATCTTCCATTCAGTGAAGTATTCAGACAGAACATTCAGGCTTCGCTGCAGTTTCGCTGTAAGCGCTCTTATTACCCTACCATTGTGGACGACTGCGGTATCATCGGCGAACAACGACAGAGATCCATTTTCAGGGAGCGGGGGTATATCCGAGGTGAATAGATTGAACAGAAGTGGACCTAATATACTTCCCTGCGGAACACCGGCGGAGATCTCCTGACTACCGGAAACTGCACCATGCAACGAAACACGGAATGTCCTGTCAGAGAGATAATTTTTAATAATCTTCACCAGGAAGATTGGAAGATTGTATCGATGCAGCTTGAACACCAAGCCATCATGCCACACATTATCGAAGGCCTTCTCGATATCGAGAAGGGCCATAGCGGATGTTTTCGAAACAGACTTGTTCCGCCTGAGGATGTTCATGACTCGATTAAGTTGGTGAGTTGTCGACCGACCACGTCGGAAGCCAAATTGTTCGTCAAGCAAAATGTTCAGCTCGTCGGCAGATGTAAGAAGCCGACGGTGGATTGCTTTCTCAAACAGCTTGGATACTCCTGAGAGAAGGCTGATTGGTCTATAACTTTTGGAACACGAAGGATCTTTCCCAGGTTTCCGGATGGGTATGACTTTAGCTGACTTCCAACACGAGGGGAAGTAGCTAAGTCGCAGGCATTGGTTGAAAACTATCGCCAGATGGTTATAGAACTGGGGGCTCAATTGCTTGAGCTCCAAGTTCAAGATGTTATCGAAACCTGGGGCCTTCATGTTCTTAGACGCTTTGATATAGGTCAACAATTCGTCAGCTGAGATTTCCAACTCTTCCGAGAAGTCATTGGGACTTTGATGGATATTGTTAACAAGCTCGCTAACGGCAGCGTCGTGTGGACTGACGATGTTTAGTCCAAGATTGTGGGAGCTGACGAAGTGTTGACCTATCTCAACAGCCTTCTCTGCAGGAGTAATTAAGCGATCCGTGGAGCGATTGCTGTCAAGTGGGATCAACGGTGGAATGGGTCTTGGCTTAGTTTTTAGGATTTTAGTCAACTTCCAGAACGGCTTTGCACAATCTGGGAGAGAGCGGATCTTGTCGGAAAAATGGTTGTTTCTGAGGTCCACCATTCTGGCCTTAATAATTTTAGTCATCCGATTGCAATGACTTTTTAAAGTAGGCAAACCAGTTCGCTGGTATTGCCGTCGGGTAGCGTTGCGCAATTGAATCAGTTCTTTGGTGGGTCTATCAATGGGTACAGAGTCACTCACCTGATCTATTACCGGTACATGTTGATCCCGGGCCTCGGAGATCGCTTGCTCGATGCTCTGCAGCTGCCGTTCGATGTCATCAACCGTCTCAAGGTGCATATCGAAATCGATGTTGTCGTCAACGTGTTGTCGGAACCTCTCCCAACTGGCGCGATGGTAGTTCCGTCTGGTAATACGATGCCGGTTGACCGAGGAGCCAACTTCGGCCACCACCGGATAGTGGTCCGAGCTGAGCTCCTGGTGTGCGATCGGCTGGGCGATGTTGTTTCCCATGTTGGTGAGGAAGATGTCGATTGTTGAATGGACCCCGGATCTGCTCAACCGGGTGGGAGTATCCGGGCCCAGGACGGTGTAATGTCCCTCTTCCAGGTCTTCCTGCAAAATTATTCCGTTCCGGTTCCGCCGGGTGTTCCCCCAGGTTTCGTGTTTCGCGTTTAGGTCGCCGGCGATGATAAATTGTCCCTGCCTCCGAGTGAGCTTGCGAATGTCGTTCCGAAGGACCGTTGTTGTTCCGTTAGCGGTGCTGGCTTGCTTGGGACAATAAGCCGCGATGATGGTGATAGGGCCGATAGCAGTTTCGATCTCGACTCCGATGGCTTCGATGGACTGCAGCTGGAAGCTCGGAAGTAGTTGGCAGTTGATGTTGTAGCGCAGGGCGATCGCAACTCCTCCTCCAGTAGAGCCGCTACGATCAAGTCGTACAATCCGATATCCAGGGATGAAAATGTTCAGTTCCGGCTTGAGATGTGTCTCGGTGACGATGGCGATGTCGATGGCCTTCCTGTTAAGGAAGTCACCGAGCTCAGTCGTTTTGTTCCGGATGGAACAAGCATTCCAATTAGCAATGCTGATGGTGCGTTTATGGTCCATGCTTACACAGGAACTTCATCGTCACGGATGTGGCGGCTTTGAGCTGTTCCTCCTTGGAGCGGCAGAAACGTAGTTGGCGGTAGAGCTCTTGGACGAACTCGACCATTTGTTCCGAGTCGTAGAGCTGTCCATCGACGTGTGGTTGCGTGGAGGTACTGCGATTCGAATTGCCCCAGCCTGGAGGAGGAGCTGGGTTGGGGGCGGCGGCGGCAGCTGCGAATCGTTGCTGAACGGATGCTGGCGGGCGGTTTGCTTGGCGATGGTTCAACGGAACTGGTGGTAGATTCGGCACTTGGTACCGGAGCGCCGGGAAGTTCTCCTCATCCATTCGAGGTGGCGGGCGGCGTTGGCCATGCCGAGACTTGGTTGACGCCTGCTTGCGGATGGCCAAATACTCCGCTCGTTTGGGACAGGCTCGGTTGTTGCCTTCGTGGTTAGCACCACAGTTGGCGCACTTTGATAAGGCACCTTCATCCATCGGGGCACAGTCCATGGTGGTGTGCGCTCCGGCACACTTTCCACACCGGGGCTTCATGTGGCAGTTTCGGGTCCCATGACCAAACGCCAGACACTTACCGCACTGTGTCACGTCATGTTGTTTTGGGCGGTACCGGTCCCACTCGATGATGATGTTGGAGATGGCCCGAATTTTCTTGAGGTCGTCGATCGTGATGGAACCCTTCTGCAAATGGACCAGATAAAGTTGGTCCCGGTGGTTTCCTTGCTGCTGGCGTTTGATGGCGAACACCTTCAAAGGTTTCAATGACACCGCCTGCAGCTCGGCAAAGACGTATTCCGGAGTGTAATCTGGGAGGCCACGCAGAATCACCTTCATCGGCTTGTTTCCGGGAACATCATGAGTATAAAACTCGTGTTGCTTGGCGACCAGATGAGCGCCAGCAGCACGGTACTCAGCTTCAGTCGAGCACATTATCTTTGTGCCCGTACTGCACAGCTTAAACAGTGGATTAAGCTTAATTGCTGCAAGCTCAGTTTTGAGTGCAGCAATGTTTTTGGACGTGGTGAAAAGCGGTGGGATTTTCACTTTCATCGGTACCTCCTGTACCGGGAGCGCAGCAAACCGATTGCTCGCTAGTAATCGGGCACCGGGATCCGATGAATCGGCGTCGTCATGCCGTTGCCGCTTGGAGCAGCTCGGTGTGCTTGCGGGAGCTGATGCCGCCGGCGTGGTTGTCACCACGTGTTGGTTTTTACGACCCATTGCGGCGGCAATAGGTCGAGCGGAAAAAGTTGCACACGCTGGCAATGTTTCCCTTTGGCTTGCCAACGCTAGCAAGTTGGCAAGAGCTGGCGAAATATCACGAGCCGGGCGCGCAATCGCGAGAAAGCGAACGAGAGGGAAACACGAGAATCAAAACTTCGAACCGAGATAGCGAAAAACACGTCCGTACGTGTCGCTTGAACGAACTGGAATCTAAGGCCTTGTTCTAAAATATAGAACATAAAAACCATAAATTTATCTGAGAGATCGCAGCGTCATTCGTTTTTTCTAGATTTGTGGTTGTCCATTCTCCCAATATGATGAAAACATCCATGTGACGGATATGCAAAAAGAGAGCAGGAATCTAGCTGACTGTTCATTCATACCGCAAAGCGTTAAACCATCGTCGAAAGAAGAAATGGTCGCAGATTTCAAACAATATCTCAATAATTAATTACTTCTTCTCCATTCCAAAGGTACATGTGGAAAGGTAGGAGAAATCTTCTTAATAATACGAAGAGTTAAAGCAAGTACATGAAGATATTTATCTTCCCATTAATTCCTACAGAAGGTAATTTCTTTCCAATGCAGAACAGAAGCGTTTATGTAAACTGTTCTGCATTGGAAAGAAATTACCTTCTGTAGGAATTAATGGGAAGATAAATATCTTCATGTACTTGCTTTAACTCTTCGTATTATTAAGAAGATTTCTCCTACCTTTCCACATGTACCTTTGGAATGGAGAAGAAGGAATTAATTATTGAGATATTGTTTGAAATCTGCGACCATTTCTTCTTTCGACGATGGTTTAACGCTTTGCGGTATGAATGAACAGTCAGCTAGATTCCTGCTCTCTTTTTGCATATCCGTCACATGGATGTTTTCATCATATTAGGTCCAGAAGAAGACAGATGTGAAAACGAACTGTACATATGAGATAACTTAAATGTTTGAAAAATGTCTTTTGAGGAATGACAAGACAAACGCACTACATGAATTAAATCATCGAAAACTTTGGACAATGCTGCTGAATTTCAATTGATTCTCAGAAGAAATGCACAAATCTGTCGAATCTGGTCTCGTTTTATGTTTTCTATCAATTTTAGAACAAGGCCTTGAATTAAGCTATTAATGTCGTTAAGAAAAACAAAGCGTTGTTTTTGGCCAGATTTGATATACTACCATTACAAAAAAAAAAAATTACCATAGAGTGGTATGTCGCCAACAACACGCAGTTGGTGTCCAAAGCCAATAACGAGAGAACTATTGGACCATCCTCATGCGGAACCTGAAGAACGCTAAAAAACCCTTGGAAACAAAATGTCGTGTAAAGCAAACTGACGTTCTGCGGCGAAAAAACAATTTACGATTGCGACAAAATGAACTTTTTATTCATTATTTCTGGATATCGACACAGACTTTTCATAAGGACAATGTACACAAACCTAAACAATGGCTTCTTCCGCAAATTTCTCATGGTGAATTACCAACGTGATTGTACAGAGTAGAGTTTCCCATTACTATAGAAATGGTAGTTTACTTGAGCAAGTTAGCATTTTCAAGAAATTTGCGGAAGACGCCATTGTTTACGTTTGCGACATTGGCTCTTATGAAAACTCCATATAGAAATATAAATAGCGAAGTAGGTATATAGGTAATGGCTGGCGTTGAGGATGCGTATGCGTGAATTTGACAGTTTTCTCATAGGTTTTCTGTCAAATTTACGGTCAACGGAACGCAAACGATTCTACTGTGGGTGACCCTTTGTATTCAAAGGCGACTCTTGCCATTATTTTTATTAATTTATTTATTTATTCGGTCTATTTCCTCACATGGTGACAATCGCCGATGCCAGGCAGACGACTTCATCACCTGGATCCTACATATCGACTCATGACTATAAACCGGGACCAACGGCTTTAAATCCCTTCCGAAGGAAAACGTGACCAAGATTTTTTTGCCTCAGAAAACCCACTTGTGGCTCTTGCCATTCTACTCTATTTTGGCTTGATCTTGCCTCATACCATTGTATAAGGAACGTGTTGGAGGCGAGCACAATAATGTGCGTTTTGTGCCAAAAGACACGAAGCCTCAGAATTCATCGAAACTTCGCCCGATGGGAAAATTTAGGCTATTATATGATGACTTCGTAAGAATAATATTTTTTTTTTAATCAGTTCGTTTATTTGTTAGACTCAGGCGTGTGTAACACTTTGCAAAGCCGATTTTCAATATTGTAATTAACAATGTTTTATTTTGCGATTTTAGTCAAGTGGGTTGCTCGTGGCTAGCTCGAGGTTAATGGGTCACATTATCGTTTGGAAGGGGCTAGGCAGGTAACTTATTTCAGGTATTAGTTGCTGCTCATGATTGCGACATCTACCAAATCCTCGGTCCCTGTAGTTCCTTTCAGGAACCAAACCGCAGATGGGCGACCATAGTTTTCTGGGCAGGTACAAGTAGCATGGAAACAAAATGATAATATAACTAGGACACAATGGCAGGGAATTTAATAGAGTGGAAGGAAGGGGTTGATGACGTTACATTCTTAGATTAGACAAACAAAGGAATTCGTAAAACGCTTGCTCGTAGGGAAGATCACGCATTCCCAAAACATCTCTTACCTCTCGGAAGGGTTGTCTACCTCGGGGTATCCAATAGTCGTGCTTTGGAGGCATCATTATCCGGGCAATGCCAAATTGCGTGAGCGATGTCATCATAAACGGCTCCGCACCTAGGGTAGGGAACGACTTAATCAGGCTCTGCTATTTTCAGCGGTTGGGATTAAATGTACTCAAAATAATAAATACCATTAATTTTGTTTAAATCTTTTAGTCCGAACATAATCTATGGACTTCGAACTATCGATTTTAGGTTTTGGCAAAAGATTTTACACATTATTGACGATAAACCAATCAAATTAGAAAATCATTTCAAAAAAATTACGGTTTCCTCGGGGCTGAAGAAAATTAACATCTCGCTACTAAATTATTCACCACTTTTAAGTGACTAATAATCACGTCTCTCAAAGGTTCTCACTTTGTTAAAAATATACACATTTATGAAGTATACTTTTCTCTATAACTCACTATATTAATAAAGACTAGAAATCTTTCAAACAAACAGAACAGATAAAAATAATATTTCAACTGATGGAACCATTTAAGCATCTTCAATTTTCTAGACTACCTTGCTGCCAAAACATCAGTTTGGTTTAATTAAATTATTTGAGAGCAAAAGTTAAACTTAAATGTAAACTATTTATCACACGATTTTTTCAATAATTTGCTGAAATATCTGCTAAAAATAGTGTTTGCCCTTATCTTTCATGACAATATTCAACAATTTCTTTTAATGTCGGGTTATTTCTTGCAAGTTTCACAAAATAAGAATATTTTTAAAGAATATTTCCAATGGCAACACATTTTTGTGTACATACACTGTACGCCAGTATGCGTTAAACATATTGTTTGCTTTGCGGTGGCGTACTCTTTACTCTAATGAACAAACCCCACGAGCATCTGTCAACCAGCGCAAGATTGGAGAACTTGGTCTTTTATCTTTATTACTCAATAAACCAAGGCTGGTTTTTCAAAACGCCCGATAATCATTTGAGAAGGCTAACTATGACATCAGTTTTTGATTAAACTCCCAACTGGCTCAATTAAATAATATCATTTTTTGCGTTTCTTCTTTAATACACCGGTGTCAGCTTGCATGAGT
>JASCZW010002330.1:0-19702 GCA_034211315.2 Aedes japonicus | reverse complement strand
TGATATTGTTCTTTCCTTGTATTCTCCCATACGCGGGGTAACGATCTGTGATGATGTTGTTTTTGAGAAGGAAATAATTTCTCATCACCATGAGGCTCTAGGAGTAGACAGAATTTTTTTTTCTAGAACAAAGTTTTGAAGAGAAAGTATTGATAGTTCCGTTAGCTCACGGCAGGCTGTGAAAATTGAATAGAAGTAGTTTGAAATTGAGCGGAGGGCATTTTGAGGTAGTATTCCGAAACAGGAAACACAGACTTTTGCCAAGCATCCCCATGCGGGGTAGGTCAAGGCGTGATCGAATACACCACCTTGACTGGCCTGTTATTGAATATTGGGTTAATTTGTGTAGCTAGTGACTAATTTCTATCGAAAGTGTATTTGTTTATTTTTGCTTTCAAGTGCTGCATGCAAACATTCTATTTGTTTTATTGCAAATTCGTCAAAATGTTCGCGAAAGAAGTGATCATCAGTTTGTTGCTCGCCCAGAAGAAGCCGAAAGAGATTGCCAAGGTGGTAGGGTGCCATTTGGCAACAGTTTACCGCATAAAAAAGTCCCTGCAGGATGGTCTTAAGTAGCGGAAGCCGGGAAGCGGACATCTGCGCTTTGCACGCACGCTGAACGTGATTAAATCGGTCCGTGCAAAAATCGCTCGCAACCCGGTGCGTTCCATAAGAAAACTTGCAAAGGAAGTCAATATTTCGAAGTAATCCATGCGGAGAATCATCAAAGAAGACCTGCATGCATCGTCCAGAGCCAGAGTGACTACGATGTTTGGCTTGGTGGCGTCCAACGGTTTGAAAAGGCCACCTATTTTCATTGATGCTGGAGTTAAAATCAATACCGAAGTGTATATCGGTATTTTAAAGGACCAAGTGCTTCCCTGGGTGAAGGCCAACTTCTCCGAGGATCAAAACGTTGTCCTACAGCAGGATGGAGCGCCATGTCACACGTCCAATCGAACCCAACAATGGTTGAACGATAACATGAAGTTTTGGCCGAAGGATTTGTGGCCCCCTAGCTGTCCAGATCTTAATCCGTTGGATTATTCGATTTGGTCATATGTTGAAGCACAAGCCTGCAAAACATCACACCCTAGTGTGAAAACCCTGAAGTCAACCATAACACGCTCATGGCAGTCAATGTCGGAGGACTACGTCCGAAAGGCATGCTCTGGCTTCCGGCGTTGGCTCGAGGATGTTATTAATAAAAATGAAGAAAACTTTGAATAAATTAGTTTAAAAGGACTTCATAAAAATAACTGCACTCGAATGTTGATATTATTGCTTGAATTAGTTTAAAATGGGATTTTAAAGAAATAGAACAAATTTTCGCATTATTTTGTGCCGCACCCTGTACTTGTAAATTGCTTCGAAAAAGCAAAAGCTGAATTATTATGCCACTGTTTATTAATGATAATTGATTTATTTTGAAAATTCACTTTGTACCGCTGTTGCAATACTAATAAACATTTCTTTTGCTTTTCACTTTCATCCGATTTTGTGTTCTCGCCTTCGTTTCTGTCTATTTTGTAGTTGTTAACACCGTTCTGCACATAACCACTCAAGTTGGCTGCAATCGTTTGAAAGCGATGTTCGTTTTCAGCCACGGGTTCGCTCAGTGCAGTGTTTCTAACATTTTACAGGCCCGTAAACCTGGTTTGGAGGCCATTCTGGTCTGGTTTTACCGTCATCTTCCTCGCCTACCTCGATAACTGCCAGCTGCGCAACAGCTCGCCGAAACAAGCCACTACTCGTTTGGAACCAAGCCTGCTGCACTCGACCATCATTCGCTACTACAATCTTCTCGATTCTTCCACTCACCAAGGATCTCCACATGGACCTCTCGACCACGTAGACTAGGTTACCCTTCTTCAGTACTCTCACTTCTCCGGGCCACTTTGTTCGATGGTTCAACGAAGGAACGTAGTTCTTAATCCACCGTGTCCACATCTCCTGTTCGAATTGTATAAATCACGCAGCGCTTCTACTGGGTGTGATGGAGTGAGAACCATCTGAGGTTCGTTCGGTGCAACGCCCCGCATGAGGTGGTTTAGGCTTAGCGCTTCTGTTTCAGCTATCTCCTGCGGAACGTAAACTAGTGGCCTCGAGTTTATCATCTCTTCTACGTCCGTCACCGATGTGTGCAAAATATCGTCCGTCATCCGTTTACCGTTGTACAATGCTTCCAACGCCTCCTTGACTGATCTGACCAGCCGTTCTCAAACCCCGCCCATTTAAGGAGCAGCCGATGGGTTGAATGTCCCCTTCATGCGCGCATCGGTTAGCTCATCGGCGCAGTTGCCGTTGTTGTCGTTGACTCGTTCCGTCAGTTCCTTGCTTGCTCCTTTCAAGTTGGTCCCGTTATTGGAGAAGAATTCGTGTGGTGGCCTTCTGCGATTCATGAAGCGCCGAATAATCATCAAACAGGCTTGCGCTTACATCCAGATTGACAGCACTTGTCACGAAACAGGTGAACATGACCATCCAACGCTTTTCACTGTGGCGCGCCACGGAAATACTTACAGGGCCCAAATAATCGATGCCGACAAAGATGAACGGTTGCTGATATGGTTGGAGTCACTGCACTGGCAAAGCTGTCATCCTAGGCACCCATGGTCGACTGCAACTTTGCTCCACTGACATGCCTTCGATACGTTCTACACCACCGTTCCGACCTTGGCAAAGTAATACCGCTGCCGAATCTCATTATTCACGGTCTCTCGGTACCCATGTCCAAAGCGTTCGTGATAGCTCTGCACGTTCTTCTTCGTTGCGTGGTGCTCCCTCGGAAGAATCCCCGGGAAGCGCAAGTCGAATGGCAGGAATTCAGATTTTTCTGTGCGTCCCTCCATCCGGATGTCATCGTTCTTGTTGACTTTTCCAGTGGTATCCACTAGCTCGTGGGTTTCTTCAGCGGTTATCCACTCGCTCGATCCCGATTGTTCAATAGGGTTGTCAGCTCGTCTCCAAATGCTTCGACCTGAACGCCTCGCAGCAGACGCCGTTCGGCTTGCTGAAACTCCTCCTGCTGCAACGGTGTACGCACTGACGACATCTTTATCGGCATTAGCTGCTTCACCTGTTACTTCGTAGCCTTCAACGTCTCTAATGGAAGACCTTTCATCCGCCTTTGGCAGTTCGACACGAATCTGTACACGCAAGCCATCCTTTTCACTAAAACTTTCCATTTAGAGAACCGATGCACTTCCACCAAACTGTCCTGCATGACCACTTCGCGTGTCCATTAAACCAGCTACTGTTCGACTCCAGTTTCACATCCCGCCTCCACTTCGTTAGTGGATCTGCCTCGTTTTGCTTCGTCGGTGTCCTACGCCAGTCTGCCAGCTTTGAGAGGCAGAGGATCTCTCCAATCCTAAAGCCGACAAACTTCGCTGATCAGATCTGATCCAGGATTGTACCGAATACCTGATCCAGTATAATACCTTGAAGCTGTGGTTTTTGTCTACGGTACCCACCAGCCATGCGCCCAACACTGCCGCTTGAAGTTCTAGCCTAGGGATGTTCAATTGATTCAGTGGGTCAACCTAACTTCGACTCATCACCAGCACACATACGATTTCTCGGTGGCCGAAAATACGCCACGCAACCGCAAGCCTTCTCGCCGGCGTCAGTGAAGATGTGAAGCTGCAGATGGATTGTGCTTTCCCAAAATAGAATCGCGGAATTCGTATTTCTGCAATCGATGGAAGTATGTTAACATACCGCATCCACATCGAAAAGCATACGTCGTTTGTTCGTTCCATCTACAACCCGTTCTCCACAGGTCTTGAACCAGCAGATTGCCCAGCACTGTGAATGGAGACAAAAGTCTCAGAGGATAGAACATCGACATGACGCAACTGAGGACCATTTTTTTCGTCGGATACACCATGACCCGTTGAGAAGGAAAACACATCTTCGAACGGCTCCCAGAGAACGCCGAGGACACGCTCAGTTCCGGTCTCCTTGTCTTCATGGAAATGGCCTGCATCTTCACTGCTGTGCTCGCCCATTTTCCGCAGAAACTCCTCCGAGTTGGATACCCCATTCCGCACAACGAAGCCTCCTCAAGAGTGGACCAAATCAAAGTCTTTCGCCAGTCGTACAGCCTCTTCTGTTGCGTCAACACTGTCAAAATAATCGTCGACATTATGGTTATCACCAATAGCACGTGATGCTTTGGGGTATTCTACGGCGAACTGTTCAGCGTTCAGATTTTTAATGTGTTGTGCTGAGCACGGAGATCAAGGTTGCTCCAACGGCATTGCGGCCTTTGCGCATGAGCCTTGCGGTTTCTAAATGGTCACAGAGCTGTTTGACCGTTATACCAAAGTGAATAAACGATTCAACAGCAAAGTCTTCAACAGCTTCTCGGGTTTTCCAAACAATTTCTTGAGAGCACGAATTACGTCGGGAACTGCGTCAGGGAGTACTAGCCGACTTCTCACGGCCTTGAGTGCATCCCCTTTCAGGCTGTCTTGCAGTCGCTTCAAATTGTCTAGGTTGGAGAATCCACACGCTTGAGTAGTGTACTCATAGCTGCTGATAAATTTGGCCAAAGCTCAACCTCACCTCGAAATACCGGCAGCTGCTTAGAAACGAAAATCCGCCAATGTCTTTTGCTCGTCGAGTGTCAGTCGCACCAACAGATAATTTTGGTCAGTGAGAACATCGGGAGCCTGCTGACGTGGACTCTGGCCACGAATTAGATCTTCCCATAATGGGAAAATGGTAGAGGGAGGAAGTTTCTCCTTCCCAACATCATTTCCTTCTGTCTTTCCCTTCGTACCTATTGCTTCGGACACCGTAGGTTGTTGAGCGACCGACTTCTTACCTTCGTTGAGATTCCCACCAAGCCAATTCTCCACCTTCCGCTTGAATGGTCCAGCGTCCTCTTCTGTACATCCTCCAGCGGCTCCATCTTCGTTCTCTTCTTCATGTTGTTCAACAAGTCCGCTTTCGCAATTTGGAAGGTTTCGTGGACCTGGTCCCGTTTCTTGAGGAACTTTTCTTGTTCCTTTAAGCGCTGATACAGCATCTGCTGTTCCTGATGAAACTGAGGGTCACGGAACTCCTTCTCTTGGTTTAAGGCCTGTGCTCGAAGAACAATGCGCTAGACAAAAGTGTTCGCCAAAAACTTATTTCAAGTTGGATTTTCTTGAAACTTTCAGGAAATGAATTAATACACATGAATTATGTTTGAACATAATTACATTATTCAATTTCCTTTCCATCGCTGAAAACCCGCGCTTTTCCTTTAAGAACCCTCATTACATTTTGTGCAATGGTGGAGCCAACCTTTTTGGTCACTTTCATCCATTCTTTCTTCAACTCCAGCTCGTTCTTAATCACCTTGGAAGATTTTCGAGCTTTGCCTTCATTATAGCCCAAAATCTTTCCACCGGATGATCTCTGAGTGAATTTGGGGGTTAGCAGTTTTGGTACAATAACAACGTTACAGTCTCACCAACCATACCAACGTCGGTCGCGTAATGGCATGATGCCAGGTCACATAAAATAATGTCTCTCACCCCATTGGACCACAGGAATGACAACAGACGCTTCTGGAGGCGCCATTGCAGTAATTTCGCTTGTGTGTACGGTGTGATGTACGGTTTGCTCAGTTTTACCACATTGGCATATGGCCTGCACAGAAAAAAATAATTAATTTTAACAAGCGCGTAAATTTCGCCTCGTGTAATTCAAGTCCAAAGGAGCGTAAACAACGATATTGTTTGCAATCTTTCATACAACAAGCTAGATTCAGGCGTTATCTGGCTTAAATTTACATGAAATATCCCATTATTTTTGTCAAATCTAGCATTCCCTTTATGTGCATTAGATAGCAGAAAGATTCGGTGTTTCCTTTTATCCTGTGCCAGAGCAAGTATGTCTTGGCAGATTTGTCCACTTTCTTCTTCCTTGTCTTCTGGATCATCAAACCGTGATTTGGCAACGTGAACTCCAGCCCCGGTATCTCCTTTGTATTCTTCTGCCTTGATGTAGGTTCCTCATCCATAACCATACATCGGTTTCGTTAACCACTCTCGATACAGCTTCCTTGCGCAGGTTGGCCGCCGTGTTTGTTGATCATACCAATTCGGTGCGCGCAGCCTTAAATACACGAAGCCCAGCTCGTTTCACGGTTTGCTGAACAGGCCAGGTAACCTTCAGAGCCACGCCGCGAATCGAAAGGTTCGGATTATACTTGAAATAAGCCAACACCTTCCGGGCCTTCACAGGGTCAATTGTCTTCGGTTTTCTTCCACTTCCAGCCCACCGCTCGGTCGTCTGGGACTCCTGAAACGATTTTACCACCAGGAAACAGTTGTATGGGTGATTTCCAGTTGTCTTCGATCCATCTCATAGTCACAGTCGGATTTTCCATGACGGCGCGCAAAATTATCCGGCGATTTTCTTCTTTGTTGAACGAGCATCTCAATAACCACTTCGAACCGATTGTTATGAATTTTGCATATATGTAAACAATTTACTCCAAACTTATTATACTCAGATTTTCATCAATTTTTACCCACGGATAAGTTTACCTGGATAAAAATGGTGCATTTTTTTCGAATGGAGCCTGAGTTCATACCGTGCTCTCTCTTTCTATCCCATGGTTAGCGGTTTTTCCATCAGCGTTAGATCCATTTCAGGCATTCCTTGCGCATTAGTCACTCGTTTTCCAAAGCCTTCGACTTGGCATCATCTCTTCCTGCATCTTCTCTCTGGCGACTCTTCGAGTGCAAATCAACCTGCTGTTTGATCCGGTTTCTCCCTTCGAACACGACTTCTTCCCGTCCGTAATACAGGTCCTTTTCATGATGGCCTGGGCATCCGTTTCTTGGGCTTGAACATGCAGAGAATTGCTACTCCTCGGACATTTCCACAGGTGAAGTCGCCAGTTTCCCGTTACTCTGGCGCAATTGAAATGCACCCATTGGTCGCATTCATCACACTACCACCATGTCGGGTGTGTCGCTCCGAACACATCATGCAGCTGATGGACTTTGACTCGATCATCTTTTTTGGGGTTATGTCCAGCTATAATTCTTTGATTTTGTTCGGACTTATTTCGGACAACAAACTCGAAACTTCTTTGAATCGGCCTTTCTGTAGCAGATCAAAGAATAATAAATTTCCAATTCTTCCCCTAGCAGATCGATGGAATTCTTGGTTCCAGTAACTATCTTACCTTGTTGTTGTTTACCGTTCTGCACAGAACCACTGAAGTAGGCTGCGAATCGTTTGAAGCAATGTCCTTTCAATGAGGTCTATACAGGTGGCGAAGAGCAGGGTGTTTGTCGGTATTAGTAACGAAAAATGGGTAAACAATCCATGATTTGGGTAGTGGCGTAAAACTCAAAAACAAGCGAATGATAACAAAGCAACCAAGTTTTTCTGCATCCTTTTAATTGCACAAAAAAGGCAGTTTTCAGCTGGTAATTTCATAACTAAAGGGTGTATTCGATAAAATGGCACACACATATATACTCATCAAATTAAACTGATTATCGGATTTCTTTAAATTTTCAGGAATGAAGAACTACTAATGAGTTTTGATTTACAACATTGTTTATTCAATTTCGTCTCCCATCCCGAATGCCTCACCTTCCTTTTCACTTCACCATCAAATTTTGTACTACCGATTTTCCCAGTGTGACATTGTTTACCCAAATTTTCTTCCAATTCTAGCTCTGTTTTTATGATTTTGGGATGTTTGCGAAGTTCCGTTTTCATAATTGCCCGGAATTTTTCAATTGGACGAAGTTCCGGTGAATTTGGTGGGTTCATATCCTTTCGCACAAAATTGACTCCGTTGGCTCGGTACCACTCCAATACGTTTCGAGCGTAGTAGCGGGATGCTAGATCAGGCCAAAACAGAGTTGATCTGTGCTTCTTAATGAATGGCAGGGCGCTTCTTAAGGCACTCTTAAGTGTAAATCCGCACCGTTTATTGTTCGGAAGTGATGAAGGGAGCACTTGTTTCTACATCCGCAAATCGCCTTCCAGATTAGAAACTTCTTTGCAAATTTCGATAGTTTCTTCTTTCGAACATCCTCGGAACATCCGAACTTCGACTTGTGAAATATTCTTGCCCAGGAAGTTGACGGAAGCCTTGACGTATGTTTCGTCATCCATCACGATGCAGCTTCGTGTAAAGTTTCCGGGCGTGGGTTTTCGCAGTGATGTTTTGTTTTCATTCCGGTTTGGGGCTTTTTGCACTTTGTAAACATGTAACCCAGCACGCTTCATGGTTTTCTGCACCACTACGTCGACTGACACCTTAGACTTTTTAGCGACATCTCGAATTGACATGTTTGGACGGTTCTTGAATTGTTGTACGACTTTCCTGGCCATTTTACTGTCCATTGGACCACTTTTACGACCACTCCCTTCCTTCCTTTGGACACTCAGACGCTCCTTGAAGGTTCTTATTACACGAGACACAGTTTAGCAATCCACCGGTGGGACGCCCCTGGATTTTGATTGTGAGTGCACAAAATTTTCTCACGGAAAATTTCTTGTTTCGACGACATGACTGGAACTACTGAATGTATAACTATGAAACTTGGCAGATGTAAATAATACACTATGGATAAGATCTACTCAAATTTCTAGGTTTTTTACTCATACGATTCAAAGTTACAGAAAATTTTCTGTGTGCCATTTGCCATCGAATACACCCTTTATACCAATTTCCGACAAACATTCCATCTTGTGATTTCCTGCTGATGTAAATTATTTGTTTTGGAGATCTACGCCATGCATGTTTTACAAAAAACAGGCTGTGCATCATTTCACGAACACAATGACAGTATTTTGCATTACACTAATACTAGCAACGACTTCTTCTCCACCTGTATAAACCTCATTGATGTCCGTTTTCAGCCACGGGCTCGTTGCGCTCAGTGCAGTGTTCTCAACACCATACTCTCGATCTCTGCCGTCCTAGATGAACAACTTCACCTTCAATGAAAACCACTTTCCATCTGCACAAATCAACCGACTTCCTTCTGGCGGAGACGGTAATTATTTATTTTTAAATTGATTTCCGCACCCGTCATTACGAACTTGGCAATATTTCGGTGTCGATTTATCCCAATGTGCCATCGCAGTTATCTCCTACTCCCGGGGACGAAATTTCCCGCAGCAGATAATACAATTTTCAAACCGCCCTCAACTAATGAATTTGATAATGACGACGGCTCGAGAAGCACCCGATTTGAAATGCCGGTCCATTTCGCCCCCTCCAGACAAAAGATTTTCAAATCAAATTGAATGAAATTTTATTTCATTATCCGGCTGTATTGTGTTGACCCACCTCCACCACCAACCGCGCTCTAACGACTGTCAGCACAACGACATCAACACTCTGATTGAAATTTATCCCTCGCGGTTCCATCGCATCATCGCTTCCCTTCGTCCGAGAATCCGCTCCTGCTAATGATGTTATTTTTATTGCCGCGTACAAGTCAGTGCGTTATGTTGGAAGATTTCCTGCCGGAAAATGGGGGTGAATGTTTTTCCCCTCGGCATCATCATCACCATTATTCGGTGCCTGTCAAGCAGTAGTTTGCTTTTGACGGTTTGTAACAATATTGCCGTGTGGTTATTGTCAGAGTTTTCCCGGCTGGCGACGGTCTTTGGCACAGTGGGAAAAATTCGCCCAGCTTCCCTGCATTAATGACCAATCCATCCGCCGGCAGTGAAACCCTGTTCCCCACAGAATCAAGCTGCGGTCGTTTTGAGTGCCTACCAAATGCTCCACGGGGATTTGTCGAGAAGCTCTAGAAGATCCAACCGGGCGAAAGAGAGGGTGGCTGTCGATCTCCCCTTCAGCACCGGCAGCCCGGGATTGCCATTTGACTGCGTCGTCTCGTCGTCCGGTCGTTTGGTTTGCTGCCATCATACAGTCAGAGTGAGTTCCGCCAGTCGGTGACGGTTATTTATTTTGATGTAACAAATGAAAAGCAATAAATAAATCCTCCTTATTACGAGCTGGGGGCGGTTTGTTTTGATCTCACTCTTAATCCGGTTCACCGGGTTTTTCTTTCGGATGGGGGGGAATACCGGAGGATAAGACTCTGCGGGAGAAAGGTTTTCCACTCATCATGGTATTTAGTATTTTTATGGGCTTTTTCCTCCCGGTGGGAATTGGGTTTTATTACCTGCTGGATAAGAGAAAGGACCGCTTAGGCGCAGGATGTTAAACTGAGATTGTAAATGGAATTTCCTTGGTAACGAACGATAAAACCAAACATTACAGGGATTCATTTATGGCCAGAGGAACAAAGCCCTAAGACGATGTTATTCAGCATTTGGTTGGCATTCCCTTATCAAACAATCTTGTTAATTCAGTGAGATGATCTTTGAAATCATGGTTGTTTTCTTCCATCAAGTTTGAGTATGGTTGCACGATTTTTAATTCGAAGGGCAACACTGCTCCTGCAGTGTATTCAAGAAACCATCATTTTCCAGGATGTTTTCAAGAATTGGTTGCGTTAGTGGGAGATTCGGTTAGATTAGATTGGAAGGCCAACACTGCTCCTGTAGTTTAATTCTATCAAAATTTGAACTAGCCCAATTCGGTATAAATTAGCGTTCAAAGAATAATGATTGGACATGAGACGAGACAACACACGATTGAAGTCTCGACCCACATCTGTCCCCCCAAACCAAGGTTTCTTCCACACCTTTCGGTTGATCGAATATTGCCATCGCCCCAAATCTCCTTCACTCAATTTATTCTGCCAGCTGACGAGTGATTGTTGTCGAAAACTGGGAAAAAAATTCATTGAATGCGATTTGCGATCGTAAATATCGCCTTCCATAGCACTCATCTTTGCAAGCGAGTCCGCTTCCTCATTGCCCAGAATCGAACAATGAGAAGGAATCCATACAAAGGTGATGATCAAATAACGCAAAGAAAAAGCCCTCAAAAGATCCTGTATTTAATACGATGAAGGGCTTTATTGGCCTCAATGAGCGAATAGTCTCTATAGAACTGAGACTATCCGTGAAAATTAAAACACTGATCCGGTGTTGCTTAGGCAACAATTTCTAGCGTAAAGTGTATTGCCGCTTGTTGCGCCAGCACAAAAAACAGACACAGGATTATTATTTCCTCGTCGACCTGTCTCAAGGTATAGCGCAGCTCTCGTGATGCTTCGATGAAGTTTGTTTCTCTGATCTCCAGCGGTGAAACTCTACTTGTTATAAAATTACGTTATGCTAGGATCTCCAAATCTATCGTAAGTGAATGCGCGACTTCGATGTGCACGCCTCTGGTTATCATGAAGGTGAGTAGAACTTCCCATCTTTTCTGAGTACGTCTGCCGACTAGCACTGGCATTGTTCCAAAGTAGTCGAGCCCGGATTACGAGAACGGTCGTTGAAATGCTGCCAACCGGGCAGGTGGCAGGTTTTCCGTTGCTAGAGCCTTGGGACTTGACCCAGACGGAAGCATCCGTCTCGGTCGGAGAGTCCACCCTATCCATGGGGGTGGGGACCTCCAAGCGGGCTAGACAGTCCCCGGGCGAAACGCCACCTGGCGCTTCTAAGAAGCGTATCGTGTCGGAAGCCCCAGTGGGGAAGCGAACCTACGCGAACGTGGCGGTGGGCTCAGAGGGTCCATCCTCGAGACGAGCTCCGGCTGCCCGCAAAGAGAGAGGCCCTGGCGCTAAGCCACGTGCGAAAGGCACGTCATCCAGCTCGCGTGTTGTCTCAAGCGCCGAAGGGGGCCCGAGCGGCAGAGCCCCAACGATAACAGCCATAACTAGCACAGAAGCAGACGCTAGTGCTAAGAGGAGGACGAGTGACAACCCCAGTCGTGGCAGGGAAAGCCACTGGAATAAGGTCCGGAAAAAGGGAAGTAAAACCAAAAACAAAAAGGATAAGCGACAGGTGGCCTGCAAGCTTAACCGCGGAGAGGCCCTCGGCGTCAAGACCGAGGCGTCGAAGTACTCGGAGGTCTTGATAGCGATGCGTGGAGATGCTAAATTGGCAGGTCTAGGCACCGACGTGCAGAGTATATGCCGGACCTACACCAGCGAGATGCTCTTGGAGCTAAAAAAGGCGAAAACGCAAAAGGGCCCGGCGTACAGAGACCTGGCAAGATAGGCCATAGGTGAGGGTGTGGAGGTACGCTGCCATCAGGCAGACGAGATCTCCACTTCACTAAAGGAACAGTGCAAGGTCAAGGTTGCTGCCACAGACATACGTCTGAGGAAGGGTCCACTCGGGACCCGGGTGACAACCATGAGGGTAGCGGCAGTCGAAGCGGCGTTGAAAGTGGCGAAGGTGAAGGTGGGATGTTCCATATGCCCACCAAGCCCACATCAACTCACCAAAGGCATGCTTCAGATGCCTAGAGAGCAGGCGCATGTCCTGGGAGTGCAAAGGCCCAAATATGAGCAACTTAGTGCAGAAGGTGTGGCAGCACTAGCCACAAGGCGCGGTGATCGAATATCGCCATAATTTCCGACCCATACCGCATCCCAGCCGGCAACGGAAACTGGTTTGCGGACAGGTCCAATATGGCGGCATTATGGACTACAAGCAAGTACCCGGTTCAGGAGGTTGTGTCTACCACAAACGAAGGCTTCGCGGTTGTAAAAGTGAATTGAGTGTTCTTCTGCAGCTGGTACGCACCGCCAAGATGGTCGAACAGTTTTCCAATATGCTCGATCGGATGACAACGGAGCTAACTGGCCTGAACCCGCTGATAATAGCGGGGAACTTTAACGCTTAGGCGCTTGAGTGGGGGAGTCGCCTTACCAACTCCAGGGGCCAGATTCTTCTGGCTCTATGTGGACCTAGCCAACGTGGGTACCAAGAGTACCTAATATAGAAACGGAGCGGAATCGATCATCGATATAACATTCAGCAGTCCTGGGCTGCTTAGCAATCGGATGGGGGATGATGGCTACACCCATAGTGACAACTTGGCGGTTCGTTATTGTATCGTCTACAATACAAAGCAGCATGTGGAAGGAGGAGCATCCACTCCATTTGCCCGCAGATAGAGGACGTCCAACTTCGATGTAGAGACTTTTAAAGAGGCGCTTGAGTCTATCTAATAATCAGTTTGGCTTCCGTAAAGGGAAATCGACGGTGGATGCCATGCTGTCCGTCACCAAGACGGCTGAGGTGGCAATCCAGCACAAAAAAGAGGAGGAGTGCGATACTGTGCAGTGGTCACCCTTGACATGAGAAACACAAGGTTCGAGAACATGAGAAACACAAGGTGTTATGGAACACGATGTACGATGAGGTACTGCGGTTTGAGTTCCTGAACGGGGTGAAGATAGTCGGGTTCGCGGACGACATCACCCTGGAGATATGTGGTGAATCCATCGAAGAGGTCGAGTTAACGGCCTCGCACTCCATCGGCATTGTGGAGAGATGGATGAGCTCCAGGCGATTGGAGCTAGCCTACCATAAGACTGAAGTCACAGTGGTTAGTGCCATGGTCATAAAAGAGGTCCTAGTGTGCTTCGAACAGCGTGGAACAAGAGGTATTCGAAAGACCACTAGAACCGCATCCATGGTTAAGTGGCAAAGGAAATGGAACAACTTCACCAAAGACGTTGGACCCACCGACTAATCCCGGAATTAACCGGGTGGGTCGGTAGGCGATATTGTCTGGTCACGGCTGTTTTAGACAATACCTGCACAAATATGGGCATGCACAGTCCTCCGCATGCAGCGAGTGCGCGGGAGTCGAGGAAACTGCGGAACATGTCCAGGGCTTAAGGCACGGGTGGGTTTTTAGTTGGTCGAGGTGTCTGGTTGCAGATTTTCCACCCCTTCTAAAAATAGAGGCTTAGGACTTGCTTGTCGAAGCTTGAAACGCTTACAGTTTCTTTGGAGAGGAATGTTGTACTTAGGCCGACTCTGATTTAACGTTGTTTAGTGGTTTTGATACAGATACGTAGCGTGAGAGTCGGCTACCACCAAGTAGGTCACATAGTTCTGCCTCGGAAGTATGATAGGATTCTTGGTACCGTCGTCTACCCACTCGCACACGTTGAAAGGGCCCTCGCATTCGCAGAACACCGTGTTCATTAATGGTAGGACTCAGCTTGTTTAACGGACTGCTTTTTGGCTAGGTGTGCTATCATGCATGTGCAATGGGTTGCTGTTGCGGATTAACTGAATTTCGTCTGGATAATCCTGCTATTGAACCAACCGGTAGATGGTGATCTCAGCTCTTCCTGCGTTAAGGGACCCGATTCAACTGGTGCCCCTTTGGTGCGCTTACGTAGATTCATAACGAAACGATGAACATACCCAATAGATCTCAGCAGTTGTTTCCATTTCGAGAAGCCTTCGAAGCCCACCAGCAAGTTAGTGACTGTGTGTAGAAGAATAATGCGACGAATCTCTTCCAAACTTGTACCTTGATCTTCATTATCGCCAGAACATTCGGTCTTCGCACCCAACCCTACTCAGGCCCGTGCTGCTTGGCTGAAGGTCTGACAACCTTTGCCACTTCGTTCCTTCATCTGCTGCATTCTTCTTGTATGTTAGCCATTTCCATTCATCCATTTGCGTTATATCGAGTAGCTCGCTGATCTTGCCTTCTCGGTCCCTGAAAGTAACCACTTTTAACGTACTCGGAATTCTTCATGCGCATCGCATCGAATATCTTCATACTGCTAACTCGGGGTCTCGCTTTATTCGTTTCTGCTGACAGGCTAGCCGTTTTAGAGCCATTCCCTTGTTGTCGGGTAACTGTATTTGATCATATCGCCACATCAACCCCGTCTCGTTGCGGTTGCCTATCGAGCGTGTTTCGGTAGACTGAATTTTCATTGGACGTTCCTCGTCCTTCGAAGATATTGATTTGGGTGAACCGCAGATCCCCATAGACTCTTTTAAAGAATACTCCTTCATCGCTGTATTTTGATCTTTTTCTTCTTTCTTCACACACGGGCAGATATGGAAACTGTGACCACTATAACCAGAGTTTGTTGCTCCGGAATGCATCGAACAGGGTTCGTATACTATCTATCCAAGGCGGGTTTTGGACGCCACCGGTTGGTTTTCGCCGAAAATTTTTCAGAACCAGTACGATCGTTTTCCTCTCGTTACTGATCACCCGTCCAGTTAAGGCCTAATGGATAAAGCGTTCCTTTAAGGCACAATTATCTCAGCAGGCTGTGCTCCATTAAGGTCGCTGATGTCGTGGAAAGCATAGGTTGTCACTTGCTTCCCCTTGCCGTAGATAGTCTGCACATACCGAAACAAAACTTTGGAAGGGGATCCAATGTCCATATGGAGGAACTTTAAACACTTTTCTGGGGCGCTGCTTTCTGGACAATCTTTCGGAGGAACTACGATACTGCTGTCCGAATGAACTTTGATGTAGTCGCCCTTCTTTCTTCCATATCTCTCTGGTTTTGAAGCACTGATTGAAGGAATCGTGACTATGCTCGCTGCTTCGACAAACTTCCACAGCCAAATTCCAAACTCCATTATCTCCATCAATACTTGGAGTAGAGCCACGTGGCACATATACTCGTTTTGGTTTGAAGCAATGATAGTGCACAAACGCTTTAAACTGCCACTCCGAAATCGATCAGCGTCTGCAATTTTTCCGCTTCGGTGGGGGCATCTCGCGAATCTTTTTCAATGTTTTCTATGTCTCAGTTAAACCTGATAAATTTGCAGGATACAGCAGATGACACCGCACCGATTCTAGGGCCTTTCCTTATAGGCTTCGTTGAAGTCTTAACATGTTTTCTTCGTCACTATAGCCGCACATCCTGGTTGAGTTTTCGTAGCTTGCTATGAAGAGCGGCCATTCTTTAGGGATCCCGGGAAACGATGGAAGTTCTTTGCCTGACGCGCCGACACTTGGCTTTGGCTGAGCGAAGGAAACCCGTAAAAACGCCAACACTCGGCTGAAACTTGCATGAGGATTCAATCCAGCTCCACCAGTGGTAGCGTTCGTTTTTGCTGTAGAAGTCGATTTTGTTCCTCCTTATGCTTTCTTTCCAACGCGTGCCGCTCCTCAAGTAACTTCAATTCCTGTGCTAGCACATCATCACCCTGGCTCAAGTTGGCACATTAATTTGCGGCAGTGGATTGCCTGTCGAGCTTGCTGTTGGTTCAAATCCAAACGTCCAAGGCGAAGGTTGGTTACCTATCCTTCTTGCCGTTGCCACACTGCTTTTTTTTAAACTGTGGTCTTTTTTGGTTTCTTGGTTTTTGTGGTTCTGAATTAAGGACGGTGTTGATATCGGAATATGATTATGTGGTGTTGCGTCCAGATCATAACTATAATTGCTTGATGTCACCGGAGCTTGGAGAATTAAATATTCAACACACCACTGTTTAAAATTTACAAAAAAATGTTCGTTAAATTGAAAAATTCACAAAGCTTTTAAAAACATTGTATCTGAGTGCATTCCAGTCAGTAGCTGATGACGAATTACCTTTGGCCGCTTTTAGTCCGATAATACTTAGCTCGTTCAGTGGCCGTCTTCGGCTGCTTCGAAAGAACGTTCGCCTGTTGATCCACCTTGCGCTTCCGGGAACGGCGCTTGTTTTTAGTAGCCAATCGTTGCTACAATTTAATGATTTACAAATCTTTATTGCCCAAGTAACAATTTTGGTTTTATAAGGGTTTTGAAGAGCATTAATTAGACTTCAATTAATAAGCCATATAAAACCACGATATCTCCATGTTCTGGTACTTATGATCTCTCTCATGAACATGCTATTCAAAGAGTTCTACATCAACTTCGACCTATTTTAATTCTCCATATTTTAATTAAACAGTACCACATGTCAATTGCAAGAGAAGAATTTTCACTGATGGGTCGCTCATTGATGGATCCACTGGTACTCATCTAGCTTCCGGAAAATCCAGAAACCTTGTTCCGTATATGTTACTGAGCTGGCAGCAATGAATTTCGCATTGGGGATGATTTCCGATATACCATTATTTCACCTTCTCGGATAGTATCAGTTCTATTGAGGTCCTCCAGTCGATGAAAACAGTGAGGCACTCAGCTTAGTGGCTTTCAAGAATAAGGGAGTAGATGCGTCTGCTGGTCGAAAGATCATTTAGGATTACTTTTGTATGGGTGTCCTCACATTGCTCAATTCCAGGCAATGAGAAGGCGGACTTTCTAGCCATGGTGGATGCGCGAGATTTTCGAAAGAATAATTTCACATAATGAATTTTTCCCATTAGTACGTCAGAGTTCTCTTCAAAGCTGGCAAAACGATTTGACAAGTATTCTCTTGGAGCGGAGGTTACATCTCCATTATTCCAAATGTTTCGTCGAGATCGTGGTTCAAAGGTCTGGATGTAGGTCGCGGTTTCATTCGTGTGATGTCAAGACTTATGTCCAACCATTACTCGCTAGACGCACATCTCTGCAGAATTCGACCTGCGTCGATAGCAATATATGACATCGATCACGCTGTTTGCATTGCCCGATAATGATGCCCAGAGCCCGGATACCTGGAGCACCAGGTCCGAGGTAGACAACCATTCCGCAAGGTAAATGCGTGATTTTCCTCGCATGCAAGCGGATCTACGAACGTCTCTACTGGTCGGGCCTTAACGTGTAACGTCATCACACCCTTAATTCCAGTAAATTTTCCACCAATGTGTCACAGATATACTATCTTCTTCCGTGCTAATTGTACCTACCCATCAAGCTATAAGTCAACCACCAGCGCCAGCGGCTTAGGTCCTGAAAGGGGCAATAATAATGTTCTGTCCAGTTAGAATCCGGAATCACTTATTGTAGTTGCAAAGCGGCACGGAAAGCTACTTCACCAAGCAAAAAATTCTCTTTACAGTGGTGTTTCCGTGCAGTGAGTCAAAAGTTATTCCAGGTGGAAGCCGAGACGACCGGTAGCGCGATCTTCCTGCATAACCAACGCTGGAGAATCCAACGCGGTCCGCAATAAAGCCGCAAAAACGTTGAAAATCGCCATATCAACCGTGTGCGATGTGCCCAAACGTTTCAGGGACCGAAAGAGCGTGGACCGAGGGCCTCAAGGTAAGCGTCGTAGTGGAACATATGACTGCAAGCTGAACCAGAAGGTGCTGCAGGAACCGTCAGAGAAAACCTGGACTATCAGATAATGAAATCGCACAAAAATACGCTGCTGCTCGCAGTATCGTTCGAAGAATTCGTTTGCGAGCAGGATATCGTTCTTATCGAGCCAGCAAGCAACCAAACAGAACGTTGAAGCAAAGTTTCGTCACCAAAACTCGAGCTCGGAAATTGTACCAGCAGGTTTTGACGAAGTACCAAGGATGCCTACTCATCAACGATGAAACCTACGTCAAAATGAATTTCGGACAGATTCCATGGCGACGGCACGAGAAGATGTTCTTGCGAAGTTTAAGTTTGCTTTAATGGACAAATTTGCCATAAAACTGATGATTTGGAAAGGGATATGCAGCTGCGGAACAAAGAGCAAAGTGTTTGTGACGAATAAGACGATGGACTCGAAGCTGTACAAGGAAAAATGCCTCAAAAACCACGTACTACCTTTCATTAAAGCCCATAAAGGTCCTGTGAAGTTTTGGCCAGGTTTGGCGAGTTGTTACTACAGCTGGGAAGTCATCCAGTGGTACCGCGATAATGCACGTACATAGATTTTCATCAGAGTAAAAACATAAAATCCACCCAACTTCCTTGCAGTTCCGGCCCATCGAGAGATGTTGGGCACAACGAAGCGGAAGCTTAAGAAAAGCCAGAAAAACGAAGCCTCGACGTTAATCCGCAGTGACCAAAATGTGGAACAACATGTGCCAAGGAAGTTGACTTCGAAGGTGTGCAGCGTTTGATGGGAGGAATAATAAAGAAACAGCGAATTTTCATAAGAAACAAAGAGAAATGATATATATTGATATTTTTCCTTTATTTTACGTCAATCCGCTGCCGAGATATCAGATGATTTTATTAGTTCCGGATTCTAAGAGAAGATATAGTTTCTAATCCGAGGACTTTACGAGAACCGCAGCCAAGTGCGGCATCATATATAAACTGCGAATTACGTCACCTGCCTAGACCTTTCGAAACGATAATGCGACCCATTTTCCTCGAGCTAGCCTCGAGTAATTGGTGTGTGTATATGTATGTGTACATTTCAACGCGCACCATTCGGCAATGTTTTAATGGAAGAAAAATGTTTGCAGTTAATCGAACTGTTGGCTTATACTACAAACATTTTTAGCCCGGGAATTGAAACGTGATAGCTCTGTTGGGTTTCAGTAACCCATTTCAGAGCGCCTGTTTAAAGGGGTGATACGGTCAAAATTTGGTCAAGGAAAAACAAGCGTGGTAAATCGGTGAAATCGTAGATTTAAAAAATCAAATTAAATTTCTTTTTCAAGTTCAATTAGTAAAAATTCAGGAAATATATTCAGTTAGGCTTCCGCTTTTCCAAATCCGAATCGCCGGGCCTTTACGCTTGACCCCGCCATCAGACGTTGTGCAGCCACCTTGTACACCTTCTTCGCCGCAGAAAGCCAGTTTGCCTTGAACTGCTGCTCGTCCCTAGCAGTTTTTTGGTCTTCTTTAGGTTCCGCTTTGACAATAGCCCAGTATTTCTCAATTGGGCGGAGCTCTGGCGTGTTGGGAGTGGTTCTTGTCCTTGGGAACCACACCTGCACGTTGTTGGCGGCGTACCACTCCATGCAGCGGTCTTTACCGTAATGGCA
>JASCZW010002328.1:0-15934 GCA_034211315.2 Aedes japonicus | reverse complement strand
TAACGAAAAAGGCTTACTGAAGCTGATTTCTTAAAATAATCACGTGGTTCAAGAACATGCTACATACGGTTCTTTGAGTTGATTCGATTTATTTTCTGTTGAAATTTTTGAAATTATCAATCGAAAACTACAATTTCCATACGTTTGTAAAAGTTTATGTTAAGTAATATTGTGGAAAATCACTTATATCTACGTTTTAGGTATGACAAATGGAAAGTAATCAAAATGCAGAAATATATTTATTGTGTTTACACAACAAGAACATAAGAAGAAAGTTGGCAAGGTTAAGCTAATAATATAAACTTTTCTTGACGCAGGACTACGCCATTGTTTTCTATACTGGGGTACAATTAAAAGCATATCTATTGCGACCGTCACGAAATGCGGTCAGGTTTTGAGCGTTAATATTTTAGTCGTTTCTCCAAACATTTCCTAAATGTTTGCGACAAACGATCGGAAATATTTCCACGCGTCGATTTCCGTATTCGTAAGTATTGTTTCTCAACATTGAACTATTTAAAATAACGCAAATATAAGGTGATGTCTTATATTGTCGATTTTTCAGAGTAAATTTACCAAATTCACAGTATTTTCCTAGCACAGACTTCATATTTAAGTGAAGAACGTCTTCGAGGCGGCCATGAATGATTTATAACAGTTACACCTGCGATGATTGATCAACATCATATCAGTTCGATCAAGCGACCCGTACGGACGTGTTTTTCGCTATCTCGGTTCGACGTTTTTTTCCTCGTTTTTCCCACTCGTTGCCAGCTCTTGCCAGCTTGTTAGCGGTGGCAAGCCAAAAAGGAATCTTTGCGAGCGTGTGCTAGCTTTAATCTTGCCTATTTTCGCCTAAACTCTCAAAAATTGAAAAAACGAACTGTTGAGCAACGTGCAACTTGGCGGCCATTTTTTCTTTCTGCTAAACCAGTGCGTTAGTGTGGTACCACACACTCAGACTGTGACAGCAGTTCAGCGCGTGTACTGTCGTGTGACTGTACAACATTGAAAGTGATTCTATGGAATTTAAAGTTTTTGTTTACAATCCAGGTAACTAAAATAACCCAGTGTTAAAATTATAGGAAAACAATTATAAAAGCTTATTTTGTTGTTGTTTTTTTTTGCAGCCAGCAGTATGAAACTTTTTTCTGTTTCGAAAAGGCGTTTGTTTGACATCCTCCGGGAGTCAACTGAAATGCCTAGAGACAAGCAGAAAAGTGGTTTGACATCCCGTATGTTGGCTCAACTCGATCAAGATTGTCCTGCAGAACTTCACGATCAAGGCGCTCCGGTAGTGAAGAGAGAAGTCTCCCGGTTTTGCTCCAAGTTCTATGAACGATGGCACAAATGTAGTAAGACTCTTTCCATGTTTTTATCTCGTTACGGCGATTGGTTGAATGGTTGAGGTTGTTTTTGAGATCCCACACATTGAGAAGGTAAAGAAGCGGGTGTGCGTAGGTCGTCCGTCGAAATCGTTTGAAGATTCGGCAACGCGTTCCGAGAAAAAGAGCTTCGGAACTAATGTGCGTACGCAATTTCGATCTGAAGGTGATGAACAGGTTGCAAAATTGCTTACAATTTTTTGCAACAGTCCTCGAACGGCAGCAGACATTCTGGATGCTTACAATAGGTCTGGAGCATACACCTTATCTGATAAGGATAAGCCCTGAAAAGGGTGTATCCTTAATCATTGAAGCAGATCTCAGTTAGGCTTAGTATCTCTTGGTGAGATCCGTGGCGAAAGAACATCATGCGGATGTTTTTCCATCTTATGATGCGGTCCTTGAAGCTAAACAGAAGGCATACCCGTCACCGGATTCCGTTAAAGTAAGTGGAACGAGCGTGGAAGTGATGCTTCAGGATCTTTTGAATCATAATGCATCCCGAATTGTGGAAGTATTGGATACCAAGGGATTACTGAATGATTTGGCAGAAACA
The DNA here is from genome assembly GCA_034211315.2 of Aedes japonicus. NCBI lineage: Eukaryota > Metazoa > Arthropoda > Insecta > Diptera > Culicidae > Aedes > Aedes japonicus. The sequence continues at coordinate 13,993 of JASCZW010002328.1, read as the reverse complement.
GGTCATCCACAGCACAAGTCAAAACTTCCTGACGAGTTTGAGGAACATTCGTCAATTTTGCTAACTGCGAATGTTCCGCTTCAGCTGAAAGTTTGCGGCGATGCTGTAGACTCTCAAGTCATTTGAACGAACCCGGTACCGTCATCAACACGTTTCTGTCAACCGCTCCACATACAGTTCCTCAAGGAGACGAAAGAAAGTTTGAAGGAAGGAGAAAAGTATTTCGTTGATCAAATAGAATCTTTGGTACCATCTACCGTAGTTTCAGGAAATGGGAAAAGGCTGAGAATCCATCATCGTCTTTCCATGACAATGATCGATGGAAAAGCCAGGAACATATTGACTGATACTTCTTCGATGGCAACATGTTGTGCTTGTGGGGCCACTCCAACGGCAATGACTGCCAGTTCAGTGGTGAACAGCTGTATACGGCTGTATTTAAATATGGCATATCTGTTCTTCACGCACGCATTCGATTCCTTGAATGCGTTTTGCCGGCTGGAGATCATGAAATGTTGTGCCAATAAATCAGCGTATATGGAGAGGAAGACACAAATTCAAAATGGGCTAAGGAAAGAATTAGGAATTCTGGTGGATGTTGTGAAACAGGGTGCGGGTTCAACAAATGATGGGGAACACAGCCCGAAAGTTTTTCGAAAACCCTTCCGTAGTGTCAGCTATCACAGGATTCAACAAGGAACTGATTGAATGTTTATTCAGAGGAAACCTTGGCAGCACGGAAAAAAATATCCGATCGTTTCAAGAACACAGGACCCGCAAATCTTCTACCGAAATAACGATGACGGATTTGTTCAACAGATTACTGCTAACTGGAGATGCAGTGTTTTCTTCCTTCAAATCTACCAATCCAAAACACCACAACGAGCTTTCAAGAGAAGTACAACAACTTTTGAAGTGAATTAAATTTATAATTGTTAAATTTTTGAAGCAAATTAAGGAGTGTATCGAATATAAGCTATCCATATACATTTGCGTTGTACGCATGTATTTGTGATGGTTTCTTATGCTCTGAACACTTCATGCTTTGCGTTTGAATGTCAGCTTTCTTTTGTTTACTTGTTTGTGCGGTTCAAATTCTGCGTTTTCAAAATGTCGCGTATTGAAAAGCAAGTGAAAATTAAGGTTCTGGACACATAGCTAAGTGAGAAGGGTATTACTATGCGAAAATTGGCGAAGCAGTTTGGAATTCATCATGCGAGTGTTAAAACCATCATTAATAAGTTTGGGGAACACTATTCTTTGATGAGCTACCAGGAAGAGGCAGAAAACCCGGTTCTTCCAACCCGAAACTGGAGCAGAAAGTGGTATCTCTAATCATGAAGAACAAATCAATGTCAATACGTGATTTGGCCAAAACAGCAGGAACGAGTGTCGGAATGATCCAGCGTATCAAGAGGCGAAACCACCTGAAGACCTACAAGAAGCAGAAAATCTCGAAACAAAGTGCAGAATAGAAGAAGCGAGCAGCAACAAGGGCCCGGAAATTGTATTCGCGTCTTTTGCAGCGTCCGGATGCATGCGTTTCGATGGACGATGAGACCTATGTAAAGGAGGACTCAAAAACCCTTCCAGGTCCACAATACTTTACTGCCGTCGTTGGGGAGGATGTGAGCGATGTGGACAGGTCGATTCAAGTGGAGAAATTCGGTCGAAAGGTACTGGTATGGCAAGCAATATGTTCCTGTGGTTTGAAGTCACCCATTTTTTACACTACCGGAACTATAAATGCGGAAATCTATCGATCTGAGTGTCTCCAGAAGAGATTGTTGCCTTTATATAAGAAGCATAGTACACCTCCACTGTTTTGGCTGGATTTAGCGTCGGCTCACTATGCCAAACCACTCTCAATTGGCTTGCGGAAAAGGGTATAGATTTCGTTGAGAAAATATCAATCCACCAAATTGACCTCAGCTTCGACCCATCGAACGTTACTGGGCAATCGTGAAGAGGGTCTTCAAGAAGACTGGTAAGGCAGCTGGGAACATGCAGGAGTTCAACAAAATTTGGGCTCAAGCGTCCAAAAATGCGATGCAACACTTTTCCGGAACTTGATGAAGAGCATTCGATCCAAAGTTCGGAAATTCGTGAAGGAATAACTTAAATTTCATCCGGTCTTCATTATGTTCAAGTTCAACCTCGTACAATAAAGGATCAATTTTTTGTATGTATAAAATATCGGGTTTCAACATAATTTGAAAGAAAGTTTGTGGATAGCTTATTTTCGATACACTCGTTAATTCCATAATAAATACACCGTTATTTAATGATTTTAAAACCTATCCCCGCTGATTCCTGCACTCATTTCTAAGACTCACATGCTCCCTCGGTATCTAAGGATACAGGGAGTGGAAAAAACTGGGCAATTTTCATCTGAACTCTCAAAAAATTGAAAAAACGAACGGTTGAGTGACGCACGACATTTTCATTAAAATTATCCATAACTTTTTTTATATTAAGTTATACCCAAATACTTTGTTGAGGCAAAAATAAGCGCCACAATTTTCCCTACAACTTGTCAGAAGACCACTTTTCAAAAAAAATTGAGACAAAAAATTAAAACGAAAAAACTGGTTTTTTTTAGGTACACCCTAATTTAAAGCAGATTGCTCTAGCTTTGTCAAATGAAGAGCTAGGCAAGAGATTGCTTGAATTTGCTTGAAATTATATTTTCTACTAGCTTTCGTTTGACACCAACCTTCTGCATTGCTTCCTTGAAAAGTTAGCAACAGCGCCGCCCTAGCGGTGAAGTTCCGAACTAAAAAAACTGTCACCACAAGATAACCAACATTCCTAGGATCAACTTTGTAGAAGACACCAAGTTTCCAAAAGGCAACCCCTAGGAGTTATTAATTTCGCCGTGAAAAATGGCTTTTCCGACTACTGTGTGGTGGAACCAGCTCCCACAAATATACCGAAACCGAGCTTCTCCAAGCGATAACGGCATGACGACGACTGTCTATTGGATCACGACGCCCGATTACAAGCGAGCAATCGGTTTGCTACGCTCCCGGTACAGGAGGTACCGAAGAAGTTAAAAGCCCGCCGCTTTTCATCACGTCTAAGAACATTGCTGCATTCAAAACTGAGCTTACACCAATTAAATTAAATCCACTGTTTAAGCTGTGCGTTCCGGCACAAAAATAATGTGCTTGACAGAAGCTGAGTACCGTGCTGCTGGCGCTCATCTAATTGCCAAGCATCATGAGTTTTATACTCCCGTTGCGCCTGGAAACAAGCCGATGGAGGTAATTTTGCGTGGCCTCCCAGAGTACAATGCGGAATCAATTTTCGCAGAGCTGCAAGCGATGGCATTAAAACCTGTGAAGGTGTTCGCTATCAGGCGCCATCGGGAAACCGTTGGGACCAACTTTTACTGGACCATTTGGAAAAGGGTTCCGTCACGATCGAGGATTTGAAGAAAATACGGGCCCTCTTCAACATAATCATCGAGTGGGACCGATACCGTCCGAAGCAGCATGACGTGACACAGTGCGGAAAGTGTCTGTCGATTGGTCTTGGAACCCGAAAGTGCCACATGAAACCCCGGTGTGCAAAGTGTGCCGAAGCGCACACAACAATGGATTGCGCCCCAATCAATGAAGGTGCCCCATCAAAGTGCGCCAACTGTGGCGCTAACCACGAAGACATCAACCGAGCCTGTCCCAAACGAGCGGAGTATTTGGCCATCCGTAAGCAGGCATCCACTAAGTCTAGGCTTGGTGAACGCCACCCGCTTCCTCGAATGGGCGAGGAAAACTTTCCGACGCTCCGGTAGCAAGTGCTGAATCTGCTACCAGTTCCAATGAACCATCGCCATGCAAACTGCCCGTCAGATTCCTTTCATCATCGAGTCGAGGAAGCCGCCGCTGCCCCCAACCCAACTCCTCCTCCAGGCTAGGGCAATCCAATGGACAGCAACCACCCGTCGATGAACAGCTCTATGACTCGGAGCAAATGGCCGAGTTCGTTCAAGAGCTCTATTGCCAACTACGTTCGTGCCGCTCGAAGGAGGAACAAATAAAAGCCGCCACATCCGTGGCGGGCCCGTGACGATGACGTTCATTTGCAAACATGGACCATAAACGCACCATCAACATTCTCAATTTGAAACTTGTTCCATCCGGAACAAAATTATCTAGCTCGGTGACTTCTTTAACAAGAAAGACATCGATATAGCCACCGTCACGAAACGCACCTCAAGCCCGAACTTAGCGTCTCCATTCCTGGCTATTGGATTGTGCGACTGATTGTTAGTTGCGTCTAGTGGAGGAGTAGTTGCGATCGCCCTGCGCTACAACATCAACTTCCATCTGCTTCCGAGCATTCAGCTGCAGTCCATGGAAGCCATCGGAGTCGAGATATAAACTGCTGTTGGCCCTATTTCCATCATCGCGGCCTAGTGTCCCAAGCAAGCCAGCGCCGCTAAGGGAACAACAACGATCCTAAGGAACGACATTCACAAACTAACACGGAGGCAAGGGCAATTTATCATCGCCGGCGACCTAAATGCGAAACTCGAAACCTGGGGGAACACCTGGCGGAGCCGGAACGGAATGGGGCGGGATACTCCCATTCGGTTGAGCAGATCCAGGGTCCATCCGACAATCGACATCTTCCTCACCAACATGGGGAACAACATCGCCCAGCCGATCGTACACCAGGAGCTCAACTCGGACTACTATCCGGTGGTGGCCGAAGTTGGCTCCTCGGTCAACCGGCATCGAATCACCAGACGGAACTACCATCGTGCCAGCTGGGAGAGGTTCCGGCAACACGTTGACGACAACATCGATTTCGATATGCACCTTGATTCGGTTGATGACATCGAACGGCAGCTGCAGAACATCGAGCAAGGTGATTGATCAGGTGAGAAACTATGTACCTTTTGATAGACCCACCAAGAATTTAATACAATTGTGAAACGCCATTCGAAGGCAATACCAGCGAACTGGTTTGCCAACGCTAAAAAGTCACTGTAATCGAGTGACGAAAATTATCAAGGCCAGAATGGTGGACCTTAAGAACAACGAATTCGTTGTTTAACAAATTTGACAAGATCCACTCTCTCCCAGATTGTGCAAAGCCGTTCTGGAAGTTGACCAAAATTTTGAAAACCAAGCCAAGGCCCATTCCACCGTTGATCCCATTAGACACATTAGACAGCAATGGCTCTAAGGATCGCTTGATAACTCCTGCAGAGAAAGCTGCCGAGATAAGTCGACACTTCGTCAGCTTCCCATGATCTCGGACAAAACATCGGTCAGTCCACACGAACGCTGCCGTTAGTGCGCTTCATTACGAACATCCTTCTAAGCCCCATCGACTTCACAGAGGAGTTGGAGATCTCCAGCTGACGAAGGCCTCAGGCTTCGAGCCCCTTGAATACTCAACAGGAGCCTGTCAAACAGGCAGTTCAAAATGGCGATAGCTTTCCCGTGCCGCGCCAGCTATCCTCCGGGAACCCGGGGTAATCCCTCAGCTCCGGAAGAGCCATAGGCCCATCAGCCTTCTTCAGGATTATCCAAGCTGTTTTAGAAACGATCCACAGTCGGCTTTTCATCTGCCGACGAGCTGAACATCTGCTCGACGAACAATTTGGCTTCGACGTGGTCGATCGACAATTCACAAACTTAATCGAGTCAGTAACATCCTCAGACGGAACAAGTCTGTTGCGAAATCATCTGCAATGGCACTTCTCGACATCGAAGTGCCTTTGATAACGTGTGGCACGATGGCCTGGTGTACAAGCATACAAGATACAATCTTCCCATCTTCCTGGTGAAGATAATTAAAAATGATCTGTCGGACAGGACATGCCGTGTTTCTCTGCAGGGTGCAGTTTCCGACGCACAGGAGATCTCCGCCGGTGTTCCGCAGGGAAGTATATTAGGTCCACTTCTGTTCAACCTTTTCACCTCAGACATACGCCCGCTTCTTGAAAATGGATCTCTGTCGCTGTTTGCCGATGATACCGCAGTCATCCACAATGGTAGGGTAATGAGAGCGCTTGCGCGAAACTGCAGCGAAGCCTGAATGTCCTGTCTGAGCACTTCACCGAATGGCAAGATCTGTATCAACGCGGCGAAGACTCAGGTCATCCTATTTCCACACTCCAACTCTCCCAGACTTGTTCCGCCTGAGGATTGTAAAATAAGTCTCAAACAACACAACGGTGGAATTGGCCAAATCAGCTGTCTATATTTGACGTTAAGAATAGACAGCAAGCTTATTTTCAGGGAGCCAGGTTGACAAAACGGTCACAAAGCGTAACGTTCTGTTGAAGCTACTGTACCCATTGATCAACAGAAGGTCTACATTATCCCTGAAAAACAAGCTTGCTGTCTACAAGCAAATCATACTTCCAGTGATCGAGTACGGCATGCCAATCTGGGAGAGTTGCACATCACCATCACATCACCAGAAGCTTCACCGTGTTCAAAATAAGTTCCTCGGGATGATCCTGAATACCCCTCCGAGGACAAGAACATCTGAGGTCCACCGTCTGGCCGAGATAAAAATGCTCGACGATCGCTTTAGTGAGTCTATCAATCGGTACAGGGCACGCAGCCTGACATCGGATCAACAAGCCTGCTAAAGCCTTCTCAGTGTTAGGGCTAATCCGACGGCACGCCTCTGAGTTCAACGACATCTATGCTTTGAAATCACTTTATTGCAGTTTGGTACGGAGCATCCTCGAGTATGCGGCCCCAGTTTGGTCTCCTTATTATGTGGCACCCATCGTTTCTATTGAACGTGCACAGAAGAAGTTCATTCGTTTCGCACTTCGTTCACTTCCTTGGAATGACCCGGACAATCTCCTCCGTACTGGACCGTTGCAAACTAATAAGTTTGGAACTACTGACTGTCAGGCGTGTTAAAATGCAGCGTCTGCTGGTTTTTGACATCCTATTCGGCGTTATTGACTGCCCTGCGCTGTTTGAGCAGATTTCACTGAACGTTCCTCCTCGTCGACTTCGAAATTATCCGATGCTTGCTGTTCCTTATCACCGCACTAATTATGGCTACAACAATCCGTTAGATTCGTGCCTTCGCACTTTTAATTCTGTATGTGACGAATTCGACTTTGATATGTCCAAAAATGTTTTTAAAAATCGAATAAGTAGAATTGTTTAGACGTTAAGTTATTGAAAACTAGTATTAAGTAGTTCAGTCTGTACGATTATTTTAATCGAAGACGGTGATAATAAATAATAATAATAATAATAATAATAATAATAATAATAATAATAATAACAGGTCATTCGGAATCTGGTTTCCCACCCCTAGGATTTTCGAATTGTAGTTTTAGCAATAGGTTATAACCTAGTTAACCTTTTATTTTTTAGTTAATTAGTAATAGGTTATAAAATTTTAACAAACACTACCACAAGGGCTGATCTGAAAATTAATGTAAAACTCGGCTGAACATGGCATTGCTTTAAACTCCACGTCCCGGAGAGAATGGCAAAGCGCGTTCAACAACCAACGGACGAAATTCTATAAGGGCCTGTGCATAAACCACGTAGACTCATCAGCCCCTCCCCACGTCTATCAGCTCCCCTAGATGTCTATCGGCAATGATAGACTTTGAATTCACAAGCAGACCACAACCATCTACAACGCAATAAGGATAATGATCTCCAGGTGATCGATCATATCAACAGGATATGCTCTTATGGTGCACTCTTGCTCCACCATCTTGGAGGCAAACAGTTCCTGCAGCATGGTTCGGAAGAAGAAAACGTATAGCATCACATCTACCGGGTGCTGAAGCATTTTAACCCAATACTGTCGTTTCCTCCAAAGCGATAAGCATTATGAACAGCTTCGTCAATGACATTTCCGGGCGAATTGAAAGCGTAGTTTCCTAACTGATATAGAGTGTCTTGATATCATGTGTCATACATATTATTTCCAATAAAAGCAAGATTTATGAATGTAGGTATCAAGACAGGCTATATCAAATAATTAGGGTTGTAGTGCGAAACGTCTTTCCATAACTCAGTCGGTTAAGGCGCAGCTACAAAGCAACACATTGCTGGAGGTGGCTGGGTTCGATTCCTGGTCTAGGCTAGGAATTTTTCGTTAAGGAAAATTTCTCGACTCCTTATGCATAGCGTATACTAATGCAAAAATGGTACCTGGCATCAAAAGCTCTCAATTAATAACAGTGGAAATGCATTTAGACTTAGAAGTTGAGGGTAAAACAATAAGTTGTGAAAGCAATAAGCTTGAAATGCTAAAGAAGAAACAAGCGAAACGTTTAGTGTATGGGATTTGGAACGAAACCAATTTCGGACACTCTTTAAACAATCAAGCGATCTAGATTGCACATTGCTGCGTAGTCCTACGTCACCTTTGCGCAGAACCACATTAGGATATATCTTGTAGTTTTTAAGTATCTCTTCCGTCATATTTTCAATGCTGAGTTCGTCTATCATATATTATGGTTATTGTTATTGTTTCTTATTCATATATTCTTGTTTTTGTTATTGTTTTGGCTGCTACCGTTTATCAGAAGCCACGACTCTCCAGCTCTCCAGGCTTGATTTGGCCTTTTCTCACTATGCGAATTCCGTCCTGGAATGATATAAGGTACAAAAGGTCAAATACGTGCCAAAAACAACCAATACACCAAACTGTCCAAAACTTCGCGCAATAGAGATGTACTGGGCTCTAGTTAAGCGGAAATTCTTCTAAACTAAGAAGAAAGCAAATAGTACCGATGATTACAGGAGCATATCGAGAATCGTCACGGAGGGCGTATCTGAGGATACCGTTCGCAACTTGAGGACGTGTGTACAATAGAAAGTTCGAAAATTATACAGAAAGAAAGATTTACATCTTAATCAACTGTTTCTAATGTAGCTATGGCTCTATCATTGTTAAATAAACATTCTTTAATATCATTGCGAAATTTAACATGGATTGGCTAGAATAAATATATATGAATGAATATTTACTATCACTGGCTGGAGACATCGGTCATGTTAGTTAACTAACATGATGTAAACTTAATGGTCATCTTTGAGACTTTCCAGAATCTTGATTTCTTAGTTTGAATTTTGTACTTCATTTTACAAAAAAAATCTTGTATCGCACGAGAATTGTTATTTTCTTTTATTAATATTTTCCAGAAACAACACTCTTCACTGATAATCCTGATTGTTTTAAATTTTCCCTCAAACATCCTCTTCTGGACCACTGTGCGACGTTGGTTTAAGCATGACTATGATTAATAGTGCCAATAACGGCCTATGCTTCGTGTTACAGAGGCCTGTGTCAAGACATATGCTGAAAATTGTTTTACACGAGTGTTGTTACACTAATCCTTCACTTCTCTGTTTCACCGTTAAATTTGGACGAGGCACCTTTGGATGTTATTCAAGCCATGTCAAGGTAAGGGTGCCATTTTTGTGTGGAATGCACAAAGAGCATTTTCAGGTAAAAGCAGCACACACTCAAATTGCTCTAACTCCAGTGTGTAAGATCAATTTGGGTAAAATTAAATGAAATTCTGCGTAGGCTCAGTTGAATGTGTATTGTTTGCGCTCTGAACGGTAATTCCGAGTTTGTCATTTTTTGACTACATTCTATGTATTTCAATAAACACGCTCCCTACGTCAAAAAATGCTTGCTTTCCAATCCCAGAAAAGTTAATACTTTTAAATCTTTTACTTATCCTAGTGTGATAAAAGACATGCAAAACAACAAGGCTATCGTTCAAGTAGAATTAACAATTCGTTCTAGTGGCTTTGGCGGAAAAAAGGTGAAAATAAATAAATCATTACTATTGATACTATAACCGTCGGAAATGAAATCATTCTACAAATCATCAATCCTAGCAAGAAAAAACATGATCCTACCTTATGGTGTATTTTATTTGCATGTCCGGGGTTTTGAGATAAATCGATACGAACTGTCGTTAGTTACAAAAAAAAAGCAGATCCAAACTTCTGAGATATTGGCGCTGAGTTTTTATTCATCTTCATTTCATAAAGTGACTAGTTACTACACGGAATCATATTTACAAAATTCCTAGTTTCTAATCTCTTTCACATGCTGCAAAATGCCTAAAATTTATTCACTTTCTGACGTATTACCTCTATAAGCAATTTTGCATAAAACCTCTGTAGACATTTTATGTATAATTCCAGTCTTTAATGAGCTGAACCAGCCGAGGCTGAAAAGCTCAATAATAAAGATATCTAATTTAATCTAATCTAATTCCAGTCTTTAAGCAAAGTGCCTTCTTTGAAGTCATAATTGCATACTTCAGATTAACCGTGTCCATGTTGATTTTGCCAGTTTCGCAAAAGGTTTTAAAATGGCAACGACAGAACAGTGCGTGCGTGAAAAAGTTTTACGCTAGTACTTTGAGAACAATGATCTGTCGCATCATGCCATCGGAAAAATAGAAAATTGGGAATCGCGAATTCCAAGTCTAGTATCATAAAACGGTTCGGAACGTCTGACTGTTGATCGGAAGCAAACATGTTTAAAATTTTAAAGTTGATACCTTTTGACGGATATGGATGTAAAGTCGAACTTTGACCCGAAGCGCTGGTAGATCACCTTTTCAATGTGCGTTACGGGGCATCAGATCTACCCCCGAACCCTAGTTCGGATTTTATGTCTTTTGAAAAGCGACAACCCTCGGATTTAGCCACTGAGGATGAGCTTGAAATAAGGAAAACATGGTTACTCTTGATTTATGTGAAATCTAATTTTCTATTTGATGAACAGCTAGGAAGAGCCAAAGAGCGATGCCGGAAGCTTAATAAAATGTTATGAAAGCATCTTATTTGTTACATTTTGATGGAACACGAAACATATTGCCAACTGGATGTGACGTCGCTACCAGGGCCGTAGTTTTATAATGCAGTTGTTGGGGAAAACGTTCCTGATGATAAAAAAACAATCGGAATGGAGAAGTTGGGCTAAAAAGTTCTCGTGTGGCAGGCTATTTGTTCATGTGCCAAGAAAAGTAGCCTGTCGCCGTTAACGTTTCACCACTGGGAAAGTTAACGGTGACGATAATCGCAAGGAATGTATGAAAAAGGTCTTGTTCCTTTTTTTTAACGGAATGGAAAATCTGCAACCAGAACTCAGGGTGTGGGAATGAGGATGCCAACTCCTCGACCCACTAAAACCCTTGGCCCTGGATCCTCCGCGGAACCACTTATCGGTATTACATCGGAGAGGGGGCTATTGTGGTTGTTAAGCATCCACTATGTCTAACTACTTAGGGCTTCAGTAGTTAGGTTGGTCGTTTCGCCATTTTTGTTGGAGATCGAGGACAATCTCTGGGGCTGCTATGCATACCGCGTCACAGAAGTCTTGGCACATCCTCTGGACCAAATTGTTCGAAGTCGAGTCGTGACCGCCTACGGCTATCCTGCTGAATCTCGCGCCGTCGAAGCGAAGGCATGCGAAGAACACATGTTCCGCGGTTTCCTCAACTCCCGCGCACTCGATGCATGCGGAGGAGCCGTGGCCTGGCAGAATCTGCGTTAAGAGGAAGTTCACTTTACCGTGTCGTCTACCAACCCACCCGGATAATTCCGGGGTTAGTCGGTGGGTGCACCTTTGGTGGAGTTGTTCCATTCCCTTTGCCACTTAACCATAGATGCTTGAATCCTAGAGGGTTTGAGCTGTTTAGTGGAATACCTGTAACTATAAATTAGAAGAAAAATTAGTATCTTCCATTTAATTCCAACTACCTTTGCTTATCTTCGACAGATACGCGTATTTCGTCTACAATGTGCAGACTTCTTCAATGTCTCGTACTTATAACTCGGCTAATTTCTAGGCATAGATGCATCCTCTCTTATAACAATACCGTTTGTCATCATCCCCGCTAGAACGCAGATCGCGTCGCGTGATACCGTTCGGTAAGCACTAATTACTCTTAGGCACATAAGATCTTGGTACTCAAGGCGGTGATCCATGCCAGCCCGCCGTACCTAAGTATGGACAGGGCGACGCTGATCAGGAGTTTACGCTTACTCCCTTGCACCGCCGAGCTATTCGACATCATGCGGGATAATGCCGATATAGTCATAGAGGCTTTCTTGCAAGCGTAATCGACATGGCTGACAAAGGACAGCTTATCGTCGATCATGACCCCAAGGTACCTGAAGAACCTCTTCGATTCCACTGTGCAGTTACCTGCACTGATCGTCGCATGTTGCTCCGATTTCCTATTATTCACAACCGTGACCTCAGTCTTATGGTGGGCTAGCTCCAATTGCCTGGAGCTCATCCATCTCTCCACAATGCCAATGGAGTGTGAGGCCGTTAACTCGACCTCTTCGATGGATTCACCACATATCTCTAGGGTGATGTCATATGCGAACCTCACAATCTTTACCCTGCTCGGGAACTCAGTACCTCGTCGTACATCGTGTTCCATAGCACCAGACCCAGGATCGAACCTTGTGGGACGCCTGCGGTGATCTGGGCACGTTTCTGGTCTGCCTCTGTACTGTATACCAGTACACGATTCTGGAAGTAGCTTCCGAGAATCTTGTACAGGTACCCAGGAACATGTAGGCGCTGGAGCGAGTCGGCGATAGCCACCCAACTGGCGCTATTGAATGCGTTTCTCACGTCAAGGGTGACCACTGCACAGTATCGTACTCCTCGCCTCTTGCGCTGCATTGCCATCTCAGCCGTCTTGGTGACGGACAGGATGGCATCCACCGTCGATTTCCCTTTGCAGAAATCCAAACTGATTATTAGACAGACCGCCTATACCCTCTGTGTACGTTGTCAGTCTGTTAAGGATTACCCTCTCGAGCACCTTACCCGCTGGTATCCAACAGACATATAGGTCTATATGCCGATGGATCTCCTAGTGGCTTCCCTGTCTTTGGTAGCAGCACAAGGTTCTGAATTTTCCAGGCGTCTGGGAAGACGCCCTCATCCAGACGCTTCTGCATGGGGTGTGGAAGTAGTTCGCCTCCCCGCGGTGCACCCTGGAAACGTTAAGCTCCCCTTAACGGCTAAACGAACTACAACGGAGGAAGCGCCATACGGCGCAGGAGCCGGCAGGAGGTCGTAAGCGGTCGTGACATGGCCCTGACTTTCTCGATCGGAGGAGGGACCATACGACGCGAGGTTCGGCAGGTACCGTAAGCGGTCGGGTAGGGAGATCGCGGACGATCTGGAATGCCACAGACGTCCCGAACCCTGCTTGGATCCAGGAGCATCTCGATCGAATCAGCGTCAGTTCAGCGAAGCTAACTACTAAAGCCCAAAGTAGTTAGACATAGTGGGTGCGTGAAGCACAATAGCCCCTTCTCTGAAGTAATACCGAAAGGTGGTTCCGGGGAGGGCCGGGGCTCGAAGCACGGGTGGGTTTTTAGTGGGTCGAGGAGTTGGCACCCTCATCCCCACACCCTGAGTTCTTCAGGAGTCTGGTCTGCAGATTTTCCATCCCGTCAAAAAAAAATAAAAAAAGACGCTTCTGCATCACCACCCTGAACATTTCGGGATCCAGCAAGATAGTCGTCTTGATGTCCAGGTTCGGGATACCGTCCGGTCCCGGTGCTTTGTTCACCTTTAGCGACTTTGCTATCGCAATGAGTTCATCATTCGTCACCGTCGCTTCGTCGCCGGCCCCCGTTGTGCCGTTATCAATGCCCACGTGGTCACGGGTGTTCGGCGGAGCCGTCCACCTTTCCGTCGCTATGACAGCGTTAAGGTCTGGGATACTGGAACGCTGGTCATGGGACAAATCTACGGCGGCGGGGGGGCATGGACTCGGATCGTGGCTCGGAAAGAGCCCCCCAACGATCACCTGCAGCAGCTCTGATGAACGCTCGGTTGGAGCCGCCGATCCTCTGGTTTTGGCCATTACTACCCGAAAGGCGTCACCTCACGGGTTCGCATTGGCCCTCTGAAACAAACCCTCGAAGCAGGCTCGCTTGCTGGCCTTTATCTCCCTCTTTAGTGCGGCCTTCGTGGC
>JASCZW010002327.1:0-58115 GCA_034211315.2 Aedes japonicus | reverse complement strand
AGAGTTAGAGCCGATTTCTGGCAAGCATAGACCAAAACAGAAAAAGTTTAATAACTCAGTGATTTTTGAAGATTTGATCGTATGCGTAAGAACAATTTTTTTCTTCAATGATAATCTATCTATCGCCAGTTAAAATATTTGCGCAAGGAACCGAACACCCTGTATATGTATGCGTATATATATACAGCGATACAGGAGAAAAGAAAGAGGTTGAAAATAAAAGTTTGTCCGATTTTTCTCAAGTAATCGCTTGGTATATTCTAACTCGAAAACCTAATAAGACCCGTATTGTTTATTTTTTATTATGCCAGTTGCAAAAACATCGAAATTTTTCGAATTTTTTTATTTTTGAAAAATCCTTACCTTTGGAACCGCTGGTTAGATTTTAAATATTTTTTAAAAAATAGAAAGATTATTACTTTTTGTTTTTTTTAAAAACATTTGTTTAAATAATTAATGAATTCAAATTTGCTAAAATGGTCAATATATTTGTTTTTTATGATTTTCAAAATGTTGGACCACAACGACTATTTATTTTTATATTTTTTAATTTAAATTCAAACATTTTTACATAACATATCAAAAAATTAGAAATAGTCATCGAGCCGTTTTTGAGTTAAATTTTTTGAAAATTTCAAGTTTTTTGCCTATACACACATGGAATGAGCATCATTTTCTATCACTTCAAAATAACTTCATGGAAGTTATCAAACTTATTCCTAATAAATTCATGATAACCATGTTTACAAATCTAGTTTCATTTGTGAAGTATTGTACCCATCAAAAGTAGGGAAGGCTGGTCCAATTCTGACCCCATTAAATGTAAAAACTATAAATCAGCCTCAAATTGTTTAAAAGCAGAGACCAACATTGCTAGGGTTTACTCAGCCATGGTTTACGCTATAACTGGAGCCACAATGGTGCGTTAGCGTCCAAATTCAGCATGAGTGCTCATAAGGATTGCAGGCTCATGCCGAATTTGAGTTGTAGCGTAAACCACGACTGAGTAAAGTTAACTCATATTTTGAATTATTCCACATTAGGGTCATTTTGAGTGAACCGAACCGAAACTAGAATACAAATTTATTTAGCGTGTAGAACATTTTTTCTCAAATTTAGTCAATTTTGAAGTCCAACAAACCTAATTTCTCTGACCAATGCATTCTACGTTGAAATTCTTTGTGTAATGAAAGCTTCTCATTGGTATTATTAAAAATTTGGCTACCAGCGCTGTCTCAGAGAATCTTGGGAGGTCGGAATTGGCCACAGGGTCAGGATTGGACCAGGCTCCGCTATATTGAGGAATTAGAGCTCAAATCTCAATGCTTTAGACTACAAGCAAGGGTTTTCTCAGATTACCTTCAATTAAAACTCAGCATTTAATTTGATTATTTAATTATTTTTATTTCTCATAATTCATAAAAAAAAAAATTACAAAGCAAAATTCTTACAATTTAACGCACTTTTCTTCATCTGAAAACGAAAACCGTTTCACGATAATGTAATTTTCATTTTGTGGCTTAAAGTAATGAAACGATTGTGTCCCAGAGATTTGTTTTACAGGAGTACAACGGTTCTTTATTTTATTTTTCATTGCATTGTAATCTTTTTCCGAGAAAAACAAGTAATATATTTTGGAATCTACTTAAGAAACAGCCCAAGAGTAAAGTTCGTATGCAGTTGAAATATGATGGCCTTGCAAACTTGTTTTTTAAGCGTTTCGCTTTAGAACGCCTCTTAAAGCGTCACAAGGCCCTTTTCCATTGCAAGTGGCAAAAAAGTTCCACTCTGCATTAAGACCGAAGTCCTTGTACACGTGACACAAATTGAAAGCAGTTATCTTATTTCTGTATTGACTGCCTTCATTAGAAAAAAAATGGATATTTTTCAGGTGAGGTAGCTCTTTTTTAATAAAATTCACACAATTTGTTACAAACAACTGAACGGCAACATGGTTATATTTAGTAAATTCTGCGATTGCTATGAAGCTTGTAAACTTCAAATTTTGTGCTTCATGCTTATAATATATGACAAAAGGATGGATTGTGCATTGAGCGTTTGCCCAATGAAAACCTTGTATAGCGTCCAGAATAACAAAAGAGTAATTTTCAGAGAAGTTAGCAATTATAATGCAGTCAGTTGCTTCCAAATTAATTTTAAGTTGTTTCAAGTAGTTACCTTGTTGCTTTGCAATAAAATGATGCGGAAATATTTTTTCTAAAAATGTTTCCACAAACTCTTCTGCATCCATTCGCATTGAATTTAGATGACAACGATCTGTTTGCTTCTATTGTTTAAATTCTAAGGAATCGATGTTTTCAAGAAAATTCATCAGGTTATTCTCCAGTGTCTGCGTACCCGGGCAATGATCACAGGTTTTCAACCAACATTTCTCTGGATGATTTTCACAGAGTAATTTAAAAAACAAGTCAAGATACGTTTTAAAATGGTTAGGAATAAGTTTCGTAACCTTAAACATTAATTTAACATTCTGATGATAAATCCCAATAAACATCGGTGTTGAATTAGAGCTTATTCAAGCAAATTTGGAGAAGCTATTCAGCTGTTTCTTCTAGAATAGCTGAATAGCTATCTCAAATTGTTTGAACAAGCTATAATTCAACACTGATGTTGTTGAGATATCCTGAACAGTATGCGTTCCACTTTAACCAGCCAGAATGCAATTTTTGGGTGGCTGCTGGAAAACATATGAAATCCAATTTTAAAAAGTAGGATATTGCTCTTTGAAAAATTAAACACGGTTCAGAAGCAGTGACTTCTTGATTTTCACATTCTAGATTACCTGCACTTGGAGTTGCTGCCTCGTTTTCTTTCTTGATAAAGCGATAAGGTCTGCAATAGCAGGTATTACAAAAGTAGGAATAGCTTTTATCCAACTTTGTTCTCCATTTCACTGCATAACCATATAGTTTAGGAGTAGGTTTCCTGTAACTATTGATCTAAACATGGCAATTTGAGCAGTCGTGCTTCATTGTATTAAACGTTTCTTTAGTAAGGTTTCAGTTCGGTTCACTCAATGTGGATTAATTCAAAATATGAGTTAACTTTACTCAGTCGTGGTTTACGCTACAACGCAAATTCGGCATGAGTGCCCCTGCAATCCTTATGAGCACTCATGCTGAATTTGGACGCTAACGGACCATTGTGGCTCCAGTTATAGCGTAAACCATGGCTGAGTAAACCCTAGCAATGTTGGTCTCTGCTTTTAAACAATTTGAGGCTGATTTATAGTTCTTACATTTAATGGGGTCAGAATTGGACCAGCCTCCCCTACTTTTGATGAGTACAATGCTTCACAAATGAAACTAGATTTGTAAACTATGAAAGAATAAATAGATGGTTCCGTTAGAGTACGGCATGAAAATGTGATTAGAAGTTGAAAATTGAGCCAAAGGGCCATATGGAAAGCAGTACATATCGAAGTAGGTGCTTCTTTGCCATACCCTTCTATGCAGAAGGGGCGAGGGGGGAAGCGGTTGACTACCTCACCTCGACAGGCATAATGTCTTTAGAAAATTCACTGCGGCCCGCCATATCATTCGCAAAATGCTTCGTGGCCCTCAATGCTGATCATGCTAAGGACTACTGCCATTAATGCTTTATTTTTTCCCAATCATCAGTAAACGTGACTTATTAATGGGTTAAAATTATAAATTATTGGGTGCATACATGTACCCATTAATAAGTAAACCTTTTGTAGTCCGTATTGGGTAAAATGGTTCTTAAGAATACTTTCCAGTTTGAATGCACTGTGACAACAAAGGAAAGTGCATTATCAGCATTACACAGAGGAATCAGAATACTCAGAAATGGGTGTTTTTTCACCCACCTTGGAAAAAAGTGGACTAACCCACAAGGTGGGTAAAAGCGTTTTACTCATAAGTGGGAACAACGTCCGTACGTCAAATTGGATGTTTCCTATTCACCCATCTTCTCGAAACCAGAGATATTCTTAGATGGGTTAAAAGTAACCATCTAATCAAAGGCCGTCTCTTTAAACTGTACGTCTACAGTAGACGTACAGTTTAAAGAGACGTTAATAAAATGAATGAATCAATCAAAAATTGTTCAGGAAAATCTTATGGAATTAAGAAAGAAATTAGCAAATTGAATTGAATGATATTTTATATAAACAATAATATACATCGAGTAAAAATTTCTAAATTTACGTTCTACGCATTTATAGCAATGTGTTTCTAAAAAGCACAAATCACTTTCCTTCTAGCTTTCGGAAATATTCTTGGACCAGTTTGTCCCTCACGGAAAGAAATGACGGATGATTGAAATAACAATCTTGATAGTTGATACCTACAATAAACACAATTTTGATTCAATCAAAAATTTCCATTGTGGTTTTCAATTGTGGGTATTTTTTTATAACTCGATCATTGTGCCTACAATTGTAACAAGATGTTGAGCAAGTAGAGGATCTCCTGCCCCCATTATAAGCTGACAGACTGACAGGGGCATTGAGGGTCTAAGCAAGTGGCGCTTTTCTTCTAAAGATAAACTAAGAATGAACGTTAACCATATTTAATCAATCATTTTGAAACAGTAATATCATTGGAACAATAAAAAAACAGAATCGGTCATATCAATACCAACTTATGTGATAAATTTAATTGCATTCTCATTCAAACGATTCCTGAACCGAAAATCCAATTTAGAAATGAAATTGAACTGACCCCAAGCATATTCAAACCAACTTTTGTTATTCAGTTGATTCAACTATAATCATGGTTGAATTTACGGGTACTGTAAGCACAATGTCAAAATATCAACAAAAATTTTTTTCGTTAAAACCGTGGTATAGTTGAATCAACCATATTCTACTGAAGTTGATTCAAGCATACAATAGTTAAATCAACTTTATATGTATGATTGTTACAATCATGCACATGGGTTATCGAAAAATCAATGCATAAATAAAGTTGATTTCAGATGAAAATTTATTGATGGAATCTAGACAAAATAGTCAAAAGGTCGAAATTAACATTTGTAAACAATGACTTCTAGCGTATTTTTCTAGGATCTGCTTGCTCCCACAAACAAAATAGCACCAGCAACAGATACAAGGAGTTATTACCTTCCCGTCGGTAGTGGAAAAAGATATTAACAACCTGGTATTTTCAGGAAATTTACGATTTAAGTCATTGTTTACAATTGTTACTTTCGACCTTTTGACGATTTTGTCTAGGAATCATACTTTTTTTCTCCGTGGCTCAGTACATCCATGCTAGAAAGTGTAATACTGAATTCAGAGCTGAAAATAAAATTAAACACCAAAGCGAGGTGCAACGGTATAAGACTTTTATATAAAACAGAGTGGCATGCGTAAGACCACTCATAACTCGAGAACGGATCATCCAATTAAAGTTGCCTTTTTTTTTCTGTTCGGTTAGACTCAAGAAACATTTAAAAAAAAAGTTTGAAAATTTATGGAACAATGAAAAATTTGATAGTGATAGATTTTCAATACATTTTGTACCTATGATTTTCGTTTTGATCGAGTTATCCTTGAGATGGATCGTTGATGACGTTGATGATCCACCTGACATCAAGCATGTGAAAATTCAATCTCTCGCATGAGCAATTCGCGGTTGCTAACAGAAAAGTTAAGGTGTGTGATGTTTCCTATCAAAGGATTCTACACGAATCTTTGAGAACGAAAGCTTTAGAAAGAATAAACTGTAAAAAGAAATCCTGAAAAATAAATTTTCATGTAGACGTCATTTCTGAATAAATGCGTTGCCACTGAACTCAAGCGATTTGAATACAACGAACGAGATTAATTTGACACAGTGATTGCAATCTGTTGGAATGATCAGAGCAGAGATACGGCACAGAAAATAATAATTAATTTTAACAAGCGTGTAAAATATCCCCTCGTTTAAATCCAAGCTAAAGGAGACGTAAACCATGAAATTGTTTGCAACTTTTCATATGCCATACAACAATATTGGCAATCTTTCATACAACTGGCTGGATTCAGGCGTTATCTGGCTTAAGTTTACATGAAATATCCCATTATTTTCTGGCAAATCTTGCATTCCCTTTATGTGCATTAGATTACGCAGAAAACTCAATGTTTCTTTTTTATCTGTGGGCTTAAAATTACGCTTTATGTTTTTATGTTGCATTAGAATTGCTCAACATCATGTTAGATCATTATTTGAAATGTTAAATTATGTTTAAGGTATGGTTAAAAAAAGTGAGTGTGATTCAATCAATCGCGCTCAGCTGAATCAGACTGAATGGATTCGTTAACGATTCAGCAGGTAAAAAATAGGCACTTAGAAAACATCCACACTGCACTGAAAAAACTAATTAATTTCAACAAGCGCGGAAAATTTCCCCTCGTGTAATTCTAAGCCATAGGAGCGAAAACAACGATATTGTTTGCAATCTTTCATACAACAGGCTTGATTCAGGCGTTGTCTGGCTTAGATTTACATGAATTATCCCATTATTTTCTGCCAAATCTAGCATTCCCTTTATGTGCATTAGATAACGCAAAAAATTCACTGTTTCTTTTTATCTGTGTGCTACCGTCTGATTTATTCAGTATACGATCAGCCGCCAGTTTACCTAAATTCTGTTTTCTGTTCTGAATAGAATGAAAGCATAATAATAATGAACAGAATCGGAAGTACTTAAACGTGGTAACGCTTACTTCTGACTATGTATGCGTATGAGTGAGAAATAAGTGCAGAGTGAACCGGTTTTTCTAATGCTTGCCTGACATTGAGCAATTTCACAGGTGTCCTTATTTGTCTGCTGTTGGTACAGTACAGGCGATCGCTTGCGTTCCTGCTGAATATATGTCATTTCACAACGACGTAAAAAGAAATCATTACGATATATTTTTACCAAGAATCGTCCAGAATTTAGAGAACCAAGATTGGTTGAGTGCACGTGCGAATTGGCAGCAAAAAATAAGGATATCATGATATGTAATCGATCGTGATTGAACGATTATAAAAATTGAGGTTACAAGCAAACCAAGTCTGGCTCTAAGTTACTTAAAAAAAATTAAATCATCAATCCTCGGAATTATTTGAATCATAAAATCAGTTGAAGCAGTTGAAGTTGGCTGGGCCATATATATATATATATATATATATATATATATATATATATATATATATATATATATATATATATATATATATATATATATATATATATATATATATATATATATATATATATATATATATATATATATATATATATATATATATATATATATATATATATATATATATATATATATATATATATATATATATATATATATATATATATATATATATATATATATATATATATATATACATATATACATATATATATATATATATATATATATATATAATAATATAATATATATATATATATATATATATATATATATATTTATACAATTTATATTTCGAGTTAAATTTTTTTAAAATTTCAAGTTTTTGCCTACACACACAAGGAATGAGCATCATTTTCCATCACTTCAAAATAACTGCGGGAATCATATCATTGAAGTTATCAAACTTATTCCTAATAAATTCATGATAACCATGTTAACAAATCTAGTTTTATTTGTGAAGTAATGTACTCATCATCGGTAGGGGAGGCTGGTTCAATGCTGATTCCATTAAATGTAAGAACTATAAATCAGCCTCAAATTGTTTAAAAGCAGAGACCAATATTGCTAGGGTTTACTCAGTCATGGTTTACGCTACAACTGGAGCCACAATGGTCCGTTAGCGTCCTAATTCAGCATACTTCGATTGCCTTTGTTGAGACATTTATCTGAGAACGTAGTAGTCAAACTGGACAATGAAACATATCACTCTCTTGTTTTATGACCACAGAAAATCAAAGCATTGGAAAAGTAAGAAGATCCTATGAAACAATTCAGCGCCAACATTTGATTAGGGGGTGTAAACAAACACTTTGTTTGCTAATTTATCGGAAGTAGAATACAATTCCTTCAAATTGAATACATTAGCAGATAAAGATAAAGCTTCCCAAGTAGCACACTATGACCATAATTAGTTTTAATAACTTGGTTATGACTCAGCAAATCATATTGAGGTTATCTCAACCCAATGGCAACAAGTGTGCTTCTAGGATCTTCTTCCTTAAAGAGTGCTTGATTTGAATTTGTGACCTTTTGTTCAAGAGAATATAACTACGAAAGCCATTGATTGCGTAGATTCGCCCTAGTCTAATGTTGGCACTGAATTATTATTTCACTTTAACCTGTCCTCTCTTAAAGATTCTGCTACAAATTTTATTTTCTTGACGCCTTTCTTTCTGAGTTATGCTATACTTCATTGCATTGTGACGTCACGCATTAATTTTGACAAGTGTTGGTCCTGTTGTTTACGTTTTGAACTTGCCAGATTTTTTTCATCCGAGGTTAAAAGCCCCGGAATCAAATTGTTTCGCATTCCTACAGTAGGAAAATGTTTGCAGCAGCTGGCCAGCGAAAAAAATTAACGAGTGGAAATGAGTTCTGCGATATGGGAACAGTTTTACGTCACTTAATGAAAGAATCTGTAACATTCATTTCCGAAGCGGTAGGTGCGAACAGTGTTAACTCAGAAATTAATAAGTATTTTTTTAGGTATTAATTGATACCAGAAATTAATAACGTGCCATCAAAAAACACTCCGAAAGCTATTAAAGAAAAGTTTGGAGAAAAAAGGATATTTATAATCCGCTCCGGAACTCCAGAAGAACTGAAAGCTGCTACTTCTCACTACAGTAACTATAAAAAATCACAAACTAGGAGAATTTAAAATTAAACACTTTTTTTGATCACTTTTTAAAATTGAAAAATAAAACATTGAAATTTTATTTTCAAATTTAAGCTAGTATACGCAAGCAAATTCCTTTAGAAGCTTATCTTTTGACAGATAGGCCTATTTCGCCTGCTACTTACAGACTTCTTCATCAATTTAAATGTGTTAAGTCGAGCACTCGACACTAAAGAAGTCTGTAAGTAGCAAACGAAGTAGGCCTATCTGTATCAAATGTAGTGTCTAATTTTAAATTCTCCTAGTTTTCCAAATCACAATCGTTCTACTAATACGATCAAAAAAGTTTTTTTAAATAGTGTTTTTTTTAAACAGTGAAAGTGAAATCACAAACGACAAAGTTCCATATCGCAGTAAGTCCAGATGGCAATATCTGTTTCATTTCACCCGGGTATGAAAGCCGATGCTCTGATAAACTCATTGTAAAAGATTGCAGATTCTTAAATATTCTAGAGTCAGGAGACGTCGTATTGGTAGATAAAGGATTCGGCATCAGTTACTTAGTACAAGGCAAAGGTGCATTTTTAAACATTCCGACTTTTTATAGGATAAAAACCAGCCTTCAGATACAGAAAAGGGTAGACAAATAACCAACGTACGCATTCGGAACGTACGCATACGGAAAGATGTAGCTGAGTTCTGAAAATGAAGTATTTGGTTATGTCACAAGTTGTTGATGGAACCTCCCTTGCTCGATTTGAGAATGAAAAGAATGTTTATGATTTGATTGCAAGAGTTTTCGCAATACTGTACAACATTAATCCTAGCATCATTCCAGTCTTAAAATTTGTCCTACCTGCCTCTTTTTTAATTTGTAAGAAAGTTGTACGAAAAAAGCTTAGTTAACTATTTTCTGGATTCAAATCGACCAAAAAGTAATTGGTGTACAGTAAATTGGGGGGGGGGGGGGGGGTATGGGGACCTCAATGAACAGATAACAAAAAAAAGAACTAGATCAGAATATTTGTTATAATTAGACGAGTACAATTCCACCTCTTTGAAGTAAAGAAACAAAGGTTCAGATTTAATAAGGTAGAAATACAATCAGTCGTAGTTCCCTCATTGTAAAGGCAGGAAGGGTTCAGGAAATAAACGGGGTTTGTAACAACTAAACTCTGTAACCGTTTGGTTACAATATCCAAAGATTTTATATTGTGCATGTTGTTTTTGAAGCTGTAGTGTTTTTAGTGTTCGTGTTGGGTTTGTAGGATTAGAAGAATGTTTTATTTAAATATTTTGAATGTAAAACCAAAATTTATAAGTTTGTATTAGTAGGGTTAGCTAAATGTCGAAATTTACGATTTTTGAATAAATTTAAAATTATGTTTAATGGTAACAAGACTGAAAGGGTGTCGTGGTCAACTGTGGGAAGAAAATTGAATGGGTGACGAATATGAATACGGATGGGTGGTGATAAGGAAGGAAAGTGGAGAAAATAATAAAAAAAAAATAAATAAATATGGAACGGGTGGAAAATGAAATGGCCAACGGAGGGCCCTTTATGATCGAGATCGTCAAGCATTAATCATTAGTAAACCGACGTGCGTGCGATCACAACGTGAGTGCAAAAACCCAAACGTGTTGAACCCAAAAGTGTAGTGCTTTCTAGAAACAGCGCACTGATTCGTCAGGTAATTCGTGGCTAAGAACAATTTGCGCTGTGGTTCTAACGCGCCATTTGTCCTTCAGGACCTTTTTCTTATTGTTGTTCCACAGAGTCTCACTTGGCGACCAACGTTAATTAGTTGAATGTGATACCCTACACTATCTAAAGCTAATCATAGTGCGCGAGTTGGTGATTTAAAGCTCTAAGATATTGGCCACAGTCGGGTTCGTGATAGTGCACAAGAAGTAAAAGGAGAGCACGACAAATAGTTTAAATTTGTGAAATCTCGGTGACTGGAACATATTTTGGAATTGGCATTGGATTTTTAATCCGGCAGGACTAACACAGATTCAATTACACTGGAACATTTCTTGAAGGTCCTGAATGAACTAAGAATACACGATACAAAACAACACAAAAGATAGCACAAATTTATTGGATTACTTAAATTTTGACTACATGCTCAATTGAATTTTTATTATTTAGTATTTAAACGTGAATTTTTGAATTTAATTTTATAGTAAATAGCGGAATTTTTATTGAGTTGTTTTAAATGTTTTCTATTGAAGCACAATGCAGTCTGTCTATGATCAACAGTACCGTTCGATGAACGTGAACCATCTTCTTGATGATGAGATTGAGCATGAGCTCGTTTTACGCAACGTTGAATTTTCTAGTGGTGAATCTAGGGATATGAAAAAAAGAAAATTACGGGCTGTGATGAAAGTAGAACGTGAGACGAACAATTTTGTTACTCGGCAGTTGCAAGAACATGCTCGAGAAGCCGAGTTTAAACAGATAGCTGAGAAGTTAGGGATAATTAGAGAATCGGTAGAGAACAGGAAAGCACGAAAAGCAGAATTTCCACAGTTGAAAACGCGATTAGTTCACCACCAACGTAGATCACCACCATCCGCGAGCGCTCGCCAACGTACTTCAACAGAACACACCGGTACGTACCAAAGCAGCAGAAACCACACCACACACCCCACAATAGCCCAATAAAACTTGTAGTTCCGTGAAATAATTGTTTAATAAATTCCTAGACTTTTCAACCCGCACACTTTAGCTTCCATTCTTTTAATAGTCCTGTTCACAATAAAAATTCCACAGTCCTGCACACTTTGTTTCGCGTGCCCCTCCGAATTACCCAGTAGCATGCCGGCCCTGTGACTCAGTTCAGGGGTCTCTTGCTACTGAGCTAGTTATCCGGGAGTCTTGGTCGAACCAGAGTAAGTCTCTTCTAGTCTCAACTCTCACTAAAGTTAGCATGATTGGCTCAATTCAATTTTTTTCGTTGTTGAAACCGGATCCAGAAGTGACTCTTGCGAACCTGCTCCAGATTTAGAACTCGTCATGCCACCTTAATGCAAAAACCCACTTACCCCACAAAAACTCATTAACCCAATTGTATCTTACAGGCATCTTATATGGATTCCCAAGTAGCACCCTACGATTATAGTTAGTTGTAGTAACTTTAATATGACTTTGCTAGTCATATTTATGTTATCTCAACTGAATGGCAACAAGTGTACTACTGAGGTTGTGATCATAATCACCACAGAGTACAAACGAAAGGTTAAATGTGTTTCAACAAATAAGTTTGTTTTATTACACGTGTTGTATAGCATACCTACAACCTAATATGTTCTCCACGCTTATAATTGGAGTTAGAAAAGTAATTTCCAAGTAACTTGGGACAAATAATTCTTCGAAAGTATTGCTCACTTTTCAAAACACATCGTAACCAAAGTGCAATATCCCTTAATATAATAATGTGAATTTGTTCACTCTTGCTCCATACAACAAACAAACCAAAATCAGAATTTGTAACAAATATTTGAGTTTGAATCTGATAATAATAACTGTGTGATTTGATTAGTACAAATTCTCCGCTTTCAACTTTAATAAACGAGTTTTTCTCACTAGCCAGTTCAATCACAGATATTTGCTTTTTCAAATCGGTCTTTGCTGTTGATCGAAACGGGCATTTTACTTCTACATTAATTTTTCAACAGCAATGGTTTTTTGCTGTTTAGAAAAATGCAACATTCAAGAAATGATACATTACTGTGGTCCTTATACAAATGCTTCACATATTTCTTAGCGCGAGCCTCATTTTTTTCGAACATATTAAAAAGCGGGAGTTTCAACAGTGCACAAGTATGGATGACAAATTTATGCAAAGAAGGCTTTGAAGGAGGCGTTTCAATCGATGAACTAACTTCTTTCATAACCGATGCAGTCACTCTTCCAATGCAAATGTGATGCCAAAATGGATTGAAGCTTTGGTCTCGAGTTAGATTTTCAACTACTGAAATGTCCGATGAACTAAATTGAAATATCATTGTACTTCCGATTTTCGTCAAAGCCTTCAAAGTTGCAGTCTCGTGCTCCTGATTGAACATTCCTTGTATTAAAATGTTTTGATTCAAGATAATGCGAGCTGGCACATGCATTTCTATACATTGATTACAAATAATTCGGTCGTGGTCACACAATTTTCGCAGGACAGCTGCATTCGACCCATCTCGTTTCAAGTCCTGGAGTAACTCCAAAAAGTCAGATGTGGTAGCTCCTTCACAAGTTGAATCGTTGAATCGTTGGATTTGGCGTCCATAGTTGATATGTCGGACCTTATAGAACAAATCCTCTTTTATGCCTTTGGAGGGCCTAATCCAATGCGCTGGAACTTCCTTTGGAGTAACCTTAAGAAAAATGAATGAGGTTAACATTTGCAACGCTGAACTAACAATAAATCAAACAACATTGCAAGGTTTTCTTTTGATTTATTGTAAGAGCATGCAAATTATAAGCATGACTCGGTAGCTCCTATGGGCCAGTTGCAGTGTGCGAACTTGACGGAACCGTTTCTTTCGATGATAATCCCATGAGTGTTGGGTGCCTCCAACAGTCTCATTGAACGTAGAACCTGCAAGAAATTGTGATGTTACCGGAACAAATTTTTGAGCAGCTAAATTCTCGTTTTAAATGTTATAAACATTTGATCCAACATGAATTTACATACCTTTCCTCGAATTGCAAATAAGTCGTTTACGATGCAGCCCTCAACTGAACTAACGAAACCAGACTCAAACTTTTTGTAAGCATCGATACTTTTAGTAGTTCGAATCACGTTTCTTGAAAACTTGATCGATCGAATTATATATGCTGATTTTCTATAAATATCGCTGCTTTACCGCATCCGGAGATCCTGCAATCGCTAACGATACTTTAACAGATGAGCTACTTGACGACGGTTCCATTTTTAGCGAATCACCATCATTCTCTGCTTGACGTTCGCGCAGTGAAGTTCGGTTTCTCCGCTGCGCTTTGATCTTTGTTTGGACCTCACCAGTGGTAATCCAACTTAGATATCGTTGTGTGGTTTTTTCGTCTCTCGCGCTGTTCGGTTCGGTAGTGTAGTGTACGTTTTCTTTTCGCCCGTCATTCGTGCCGCGATTTCGGACCCACCTTGTGTCTCTTCGACGCTTGGCCACCTGTTCAAGATGGCAAGCTTCAACACTGAGCTGCAGAAGTTGGCAGCAAACCCGCTGACACCAACCACTGTTGCGATGGCACGCAACAAAAAAACTGGTGCCTCCACCTCAAGCCACCGTACAACATCATCTGCTACCAGCAACCAACAGGCAAGCGGCTCAAAGCGGCAGCGAACTGACGATGCTAACACAGCGTCATTAGATCACAATGCTAGACTACTAGCCAACAACAGTTTTGCCACGCTTCCGGTTCAATCGGTCACCGAGCAGACGGTGCCAAAAAAAGTGAGAATTCCACCTCTCTTCACCACCACGAAGGAAATCGCCACGCTCAGGAACGAACTTGCGGCGGCGCAAATCCATCCGTTGTTCAAGCTGTGCAGCATGGGCATCAAGATCGTCTGCTCCACCGAAGCAGATTTTACATCCACAAGACAGTTCCTGGATTTAAAACAGCTCGAGTATTACACTCATGACACCCCCGGAAGCAAGCAACTGAAGGTGGTTATTCGTGGACTACCGGAACAACCACCGGAGGATATCATGGAGGAACTCAAACGGCTTAAGCTCAAGCCGATTAACGTGTTCCCCATGAAGCGGGCCGAGGCTTGAAACCATCGGGATCTGCTCTATCTGGCCCACCTGGAGAAGGGCTCGGTGAACTTTAATGAGCTCTCCAAAGTGCGAGCTCTATTCAACATAATTGTTGAATGGGAGCCGTACCACCCCAAGAAGCGTAACGTAACGCAATGTGCAAACTGCCTTTCCTTTGGCCATGGGACAAGGAATTGCCGCATGAAACCGCGCTGTGGCAAGTGTGCAGGAGCGCATGAAACGGCGAAATGCGACCAAATGGAGGAGACTGCCGAGCCCAAATGTGCCAACTGCGGGTCAAACCACGATGGCCAAAGCCGTGCTTGCCCCAAGCGTGCAGAGTTCATGGAAATCCAGAGAAAGGCGTCCACCAGAAATCGGAACGGGTGAAACCGTCATCAAGCTCCTCCGAATACAGTCGAGAACTTCCCGCCGCTCAGATACCAAGTGCCGAATCTGCCACCAGTTCCATTGAACTATCGCCACTCAACCCGCCCATCAGCATCGGTTCAGCAACGATTCGCGGCAGCCACCGCCGCCCCCATGCCGGCACCTCCTCCAGGATGGGGCAATCCAAATCCAAGTTGCAGTACCTCCACGCAATCACTGGCCGATGGACAGCTCTACGACTCGGAGCAAATGGTCGAGTTCGTTCAAGAGCTCTACCGCCAACTACGTTCCTGCCGCTCCAAGGAGGAACAGCTCAAAGCCGCCACATCCGTGACGATGAAGTTTCTTTACAAACATGGACCGTAAACGAACCATCAGCATCCTAAACTGGAATGCTTGTTCCATCCGGAACAAAACTATAGAGCTCGGTGACTTCCTTAACAGGAAGACCATCGACATCGCCATCGTCACCGAGACACATCTCAAGCCGGATCTGAATATTTTTCATCCCTGGATATCGGATTGTGCAACTTGATCTTAGCGGCTCTAGTGGAGGAGGAGTTGCGATCGCCCTGCGCCATAACATCAACTGTCATCTACTTCCGAGCTTCCAGCTGCAGTCCATCGAAGCTATCGGAGTCGAGGTCGAAACTGCTGTCGGTCCCATCACCATCATCGCGGCCTATTGTCCCAAGCAAGCCAGCCTCGCCAATGGATCAACAACAATGCTAAGAAACGACATTCGCAAGCTCACTCGGAGGCAGGGGCAATTTATCATCGCCGGCGACCTAAACGCGAAACAAGAAACCTGAGGGAACACCCGGCGGAACCGGAACGGAATAGTACTGCAGGAAGACCTGGAAACGGGACATTACACCGTCCTGGGCCCGGATACTCCCACCAACATGGGGAACAACATCGCCCAGCCGATCGTACACCAGGAGCTCAGCTCGGACCACTATCCGGTGCTGGCCGAAGTTGGGTCCTCGATCAACCGGCATCGAATCAACTGACGAAACTACCATCGCGCCAGTTGGGAGAGGTTCCGACAACACGTTGACGACAACATCGATTTCGACATGCACCTTGATTCGGTTGATGACATCGAACGGCAGCTGCAGAGTATCGAGCAAGTGATCTCCCAGGCCCGGGAGCAACATGTACCGGTGATTGATCAGGTGAGTGACTCTGTACCCATTGATAGACACACTAAAGAACTGATTCAATTGCGTAACGCTACCCGAAGACAATATCAGCGAACTGGTTTGCCTTCTTTAAAAAGCCATTGCAATGGGATGACTGAAATTATTAAGGCCAGATTGGTGGACCTCAGAAACAACTATTTTTCCGACAAGATCCACTCTCTCCCAGATTGTGCAAAGCCGTTCTGGAAGTTGACAAAAATCTTAAAAACTAAGCCAAGCCAATTCCACCGTTGATCCCACTTGACAGCAATCGCTCCACGGATCGCTTAATTACTCCTGCAGAGAAGGCTGTTGAAATAGGTCAACACTTCGTCAGCTCCCACAATCCTGGACTAAACATCGTCAGTCCACACGAAGCTGCCGTTAGCGAGCTTGTAAACAACATCCATCTAAGTCCCAATGACATCTCGGAAGAGTTGGAAATCTCAGCTGACGAATTGTTGACCTATATCAAAGCGGCTAAGAACATGAAGGCCCCAGGTTTCGATAACATCTTGAACTTGGAGCTCAAGCAGTTGAGCCCCCAGTTCTATAACCATCTGGCGATGGTTTTCAACCAATGCCTGCGACTTGGCTACTTCCCCTCGTGTTGGAAGGCAGCTAAAGTCATACCCATCCAGAAACCTGGGAAAGATCCCTCGTGTTGCAAGAGCTATAGGCCCATCAGCCTTCTCTCAGGACTATCAAAACTGTTTGAAAAAGCGATCCACCGTCGACTTCGCTCATCTGCCGACGAGATGAACATCTTGCTTGACGAACAATTTGGCTTCCGACGAGGTCGGTCGACCAACTTAACCGAGTCATTAACATCCTCAGACGGAACAAGTCTGTTTCGAAATCATCTGCCATGGCACTTCTCGACATCGAGAAGGCCTTTGATAACGTGTGGCACGATGGCTTGGTGTACAAGCTGCATCGATACAATCTTCCCTTCTATCTGGTGAAGATAATTAAAAATTATCTGTCGGACAGGACATTCCGTGTTTCGCTGCAAGGTGCAGTTTCCGACGCACAGGAGATTTCCGCCGGTGTTCCGCAGGGAAGTATACTAGGTCCACTTCTGTTCAACCTATTCACCTCGGACATACCCCCGCTCCCTGAAAATGGATCTCTGTCGTTGTTCGCCGATGATACCGCAGTCGTCCACAATGGTAGGGTAATAAGAGCGCTTACAGCGAAACTGCAGCGAAGCCTGAATGTTCTGTCTGAATATTTCACCGAATGGAAGATCTGTATCAATGCGGCGAAGACCCAGGTCATCCTATTTCCACACTCCAACTCTCCTAGACTTGTTCCGCCTGAGGATTGTAATATAAGACTAAACAACACAACGGTGGAATGGGCCAAATCAGCTGTTTATCTTGGCGTTACCATAGACAGCAAGCTTATTTTCAGGGAACAGGTAGACAAAACTGTCACAAAGTGTAACGTTCTGTTGAAGCTACTGTACCCATTGATCAACAGAAGGTCTACACTATCCCTGAAAAACAGGCTTGCTGTCTACAAGCAAATCATACTTCCAATCATCGAATACTGCATGCCAATCTGGGAGAGTTGCGCAAAAACACATCACCTGAAACTTCAGCGTGTTCAAAATAAGTTCCTCAGGATGATCCTGAACACCCCTCCGAGGACAAGAACATCTAGGTCCACCGTCTGGCCGAGATAAAAATGCTTGACGATCGCTTTAGCGAGTCTATCAATCGGTACAGGGCACGCTGCCTGACATCGGATCACCAGATCATCCGGAATATGGTTCCCCACCCCTAGGATTTCCAAATTGTAGTTTTTAGTTGAAGATTAGGTAGGTTATCAAATTTTAACAAACAATGCCCCAAGGGCTTAACGGAAAATTCATGTAAAACATAAACATTACAAACACAACAAACACACAAAATTAAACAAAGCTGGAGAGCCCAATGGGCTAAAACACTTAAAATGTTAAAATAAGTACACAAGACAAAAGAATGGAAATATAAAACATGTTAACAAAATAAAAACTTAGCGAAACACCAACTTTCAGCGGAAGAGAAATTTTTAAGTCTGATATGTTAACAACAGGACCAGCACCTGTCATATTTGTGCGGTTAATTTTTTTCATGCAATCCCCTATTCAATGGTGGCATAGGTTAAATTATGAAAATTTTACTCAAACAAATACTCTTTTACAGTTAAAGTCAATTGATCGTTCTGAAAGGACGGTGATAAATAACGCGTTGGAAAATAATTCATCCGTTTAATATCCAGCGTTGCTTTGTCTCCCATATCACAACCAGACGGACTGTGGCGGGAGAGCAACGCCGAGAAGTGAATCACTCATGCATTTTCAGTTTCACGTATTAGGAAATGCATTGTACCATTTTTGAACATTTTTAAACGCATTGCACATTTCTGTGCTCAATTTTTGCTCATTTTGGGGTGTATTTGATTTATGTGTACACTTTGAAACGAATTGATTGCGCTGATGCACTTTTCTACGCATTTTTTCCCCAAATTCCTACACATTTTCGGTTCAGTTATATATCTAGCGATTTGCCCTTCGTACCCAATTTCGATCGCCCGCTGCTATATACATACTAGCGTTGCTTGCATGGCCAAGATAGAAGGGAGTCACGAAAATGCAGCACGTAACAATTTTAATAATAGGGGACGGGCCACAATTGAAAAATCAGACACCGGCAACAAAGCAAAGTTATTTTGAATAAGAAGAAGACGATATTTGCTACCCGTTTCCTAGGACCGTGTTTTTTTTTTATTTTTTTTTCAAAATATACTTGAAGAGTAAGGTTTTTTCCTGAAATTCTACAATCGGATTTTATGCGACCATATCTTTAATTCTAGATCCACATTAAATGATTAACTTCTTTCCTTATAACATATCTAATTCCTTCCTTCTACACACTTAGATTTCTTACAGTAAACTGTAATTTTTTACCGAATATCAAACAGCTGAATATTCGGTAATCGATTCGGTAGTTTTATAGTTTTACAGTATGTTCAGTAAATTTAACTCCGCTACTGAGCTTTCAAATCTTTCCGAAACGTTCTGTAAATTTTTGCTGAACAATTGTTAACGTGCTTTGGCATATTTTCACCGAAAATAATGTAAAAATTTACAGTTACTCAGCTAAATTTGCAAATACGTTGGTAAATGGATATTTATTGAAAATATATTCATACGTTTTTCAGTTTAGATAATTATTGTAATAAATTAAAATGTTTTACGCATTCATTTGGTCAATGGTCTTTATTCAAATAATTTCTTGTGGGTATACATTTTGTTCGTATGCCGAGTTGCATAGCAACTGTTTTTGTTTTCATTGGCAAGAAGCTGCAGATTTCTTATGCAAAAAAGTTAATCGGTGGACTTTTATTTATGTTCGGATTTTTGTGGCGTAATATTGCGAACAATCTCCAGAAATCGGTAATATATGTGTCAAAAAGCAAACAAGGGTAATCATATATACTATCACTTCGTTACCTGTCTGAATGCAACGGGAGAATTCGTGATACCAGGTGAGAATTTTTTCCAACCTCCATTTCTGGCACTTACTTTTGATTACACTAGTGGCCAAAAAACAACTTTAAAATGATGGACAAGGTTGAGTTTGATAGCATGGAATAAATTAACAATCAGTTCAGTACTTGTTTTCACAATTTAATCTGCAAAAGATTAAATTTACAGTAAATTCGTCATTTTTTGTACAGTATTGCGGAACTGCAGCGATTTACAGTTTCGATCAGTAGTTTTCTTTTACAATGTTCGGTAGTATTCTGTAAATTACAGAAATTCAGTATGTTTGATTGCTCGAATGTCACATTTTACAAAATGTTCGATGAAATTTCGGTTTTACAAACCGATTTCAGCAAAAAAAAGTACCGAACACAATTTTGGGAACTTGGTGCGTAGCCAATTTATATATTCGCGATTTAACCGTCTGCGTTAATGAATGATTTTTAATTCAGCTGGAAGAATAATTGCTCGCATAAAAAATGTGTCTCTCTTATGAAAAGTTTTAAAGTGTGGCAAAACAAAGCGTGCCTCTAAAAGTTCTGAGATTTGCAAACAAATAGGAAAACAATTTTTTCATCCTGTTGATATACAAATTTGTATGGCAGCAAAAGTAGGTCAATTTTAATTGAAAAATTGAACTTCTTATACTTATGGAACATCTTTCAAATTTCAATGCGAATCATTTGTGAGTTTTTCTAATCAAATGGCGTATGAATGAAGTAATTCTGTTTAGTCGAACGAGAGTTATAAGCGTTCAAAAATCTTTCACTTTTGCGTAACGCTCTCATTTTTCAAAATTTTGAAATGCCACCCGGTATAGAAAAGAGAAACGTAGTCCTACATTAAAAAATCAACGCCTAGAAAAGATAGGATAAGTTAATGAAAAACTACTTAATATTTGACTAAGATTGAACACAAGATTATTTTTCAACAATTGCATAACTTTACAGATCTTACACTATACACTTTTAAACTTAGCAAAAAAGAAATTATGAGCGAGTAACGACTAGGAAAACAAGGAAAGCTAACACTTCACTTGTTTACTTTTAAAATATAAAACTATAAGGTACAGCCCAATGGGGTTGTGCGCAAAGGTGACATAGGACAACGCAGCAATGGACAATCTGAATCGCTTGTTTGTTTAAGGATTGGCCGAACTTGGTCTCGTTCCAAATCTAACTCCCTTACACTAAACGTTCGCACTACAACCTTAATTATTTAATATAGCCTGTCTTGGTATCTACCTTCATATATCTTATCTTGCTTACACTGGAAATAATATGTATGACATATGATATTAGGATACTCTAATATCATGTAATATACACTGTAGAAATGGGTTATTAGTCATTTGGGACACTTTTACCCAAGATGCAGGTTTCATGCTCCTCCAATTGCATACGGGTTCTACAACACTATGTACAAATGTACAAATGTCGGAAACATTACAGCTTCGGCACACGCAAGATATTTTTCACAATCGACCACCCCAAAACCCAGCACTCCCACAGACATGTCAACTCTCTTTCCAGTTATTTCGATGGCCCTGAAGAGGACACATTTAGGTTCAAGGGAACAGCTACTCATTTCGTCATGAAGCTGGTTTACTTGGCCACGGTTTCGCTTCTCTCGGAAACCTCGTGTTTGGCTAGCTCTCCTGGCAGCAGGATCGAAAGGTGGTTTAAATTTCCAAAGACGTCATCCGCCAATTGATTTAAGTCATTCGGGAAGCTAGCTTTCAATCCGCTCGGAAATGTCATCTACGAAACTGTTCATAATGCTTATCGCTTTGGAGGAAACTTCAGAATCGAGTTAGAATGTTTCAGCACCCAGAAGATGAGGTGCTATACGCTTTCTTCTTCCGAACCTTGCAGCTGGAACTGTTTGCCTTCCGAGATGGTGGCGCGATCCTTATTGCGTTGTAGATGGTTGTGGTCTGTATGAGAATTCAAAGTCAATTATTGTCGATAGACGTCTAAGTCGAACTAGTGCTAATTGAACGATCGACATGCATTGGGAAGTAAATATGTTAGAAAATTCTATTGTTAACTCTTTAAATTGCATTTGGTGGCCCTGAAAAGGACCGTTTGGTTTTAATAATGA
This sequence comes from Aedes japonicus, assembly GCA_034211315.2. Taxonomy (NCBI): domain Eukaryota; kingdom Metazoa; phylum Arthropoda; class Insecta; order Diptera; family Culicidae; genus Aedes; species Aedes japonicus. Next base: position 36,360 of record JASCZW010002327.1, on the reverse strand, counting down.
TACGGCCCCGGTTGTATTTTCTACGATGGTTGAGAGGGCCACAATCTTTAACGCTTAGAAGATAACTATGGAATCACATACTTGCATGATGAATCCTAAAGAGTTTGAGCTGTTCAGTGGAATACCTGTAACTAGAAATGAGAAGAAAACTTAGCATTTTTCATTTAATTCCAACTACCTTTGCTTATCTTGACAGATTTGCGTATTTCGTCCACAATGTGCATTTTTTCTTTTCATTTCTAGTCACAACCTTGCAGTCATATGCTGTGACATTTCATTTTCTCAAAATTATTTGATTATCGAATGATTGAAATTTTAAACAGCACAAGAGATATATTCAACCAAACAAACTCTTTAATAAACAACTGATTTGGTCGTTCTGAAAAGGACGGATTTAGTTGACGGGGAAGAAACATTGTTCGCGATTGAACTTGGGGTTTCTTCTTGGTATTTTTGTTTCAGCTCCTGGTCAGTGCCGGTGGTCAACTGCGTGACGTGGGATGATTCATGTCCCGTTGTTGTCACGGGTGGCTTTTTCTACAACCAACTGCACGAACTTCTCTGGATGACTACTGCTCACCAGTGCAGTGCACCCTCCAGTGTGCTCGCTCGCCTTCTGCGTTGCTACAGCAGTATGGGTCTGCATAGCACTACGACTGCCGAAGACTGAATCAAATTTTCTGCTAAGAGCTGGTAATGGCATCGGATGCTATTGCACGAATGAAGGCGTTACCAACGAAGTCAATGTGATACAAATTGCATCAAAGGGGACGAACTTCAGTTATTGCGCCACAATACTTAGTTTTAATTAGTGCTCGCTAGACGGATGAATTTCCTAACAGAAATATGCCCAATTCGCTTGCTACTGCCAACAACTAACTGCTAGGCACAACTAAGAACTACAACGAAATCAACCACATGGTCGGTCTCTGACGTGTGGCAGTTTGGCTCGAATACTCTGGGACGCGGCGTTTAATGAATGCTGTGTTCCATTACAAACAACACTATAGAAAAATTCAACCATTCAAACTCTTAAGTTAATAAACTGATTTTGTCGTCCTGAAAAGGACCGGTTTAGTTGACGGGGGAGAAATAGTTTACGATTCATCTTGGGCTAAATGCGTTGCAACACTCACTGCACAGCTCTGCGAATGTTGTAAGACTGAGTCAAACTTTTGCTAAGAGCTGGTATGTTATGGCGTCGGATGCTATTGCACAAAAGAAGGCGGTACCAACGAAGATAGTGTGATACAAATTGCATCAAAGGGGACGAACTTCGGTCTCTGACGTGTAGCAGTTCGGCTCGAATTATCTCTTCTAGAATTTTGTTCGTTAGTTGTTCAAGGTTCTTTGTGATATACTCTGGAACGCGGCGTTTAATGAATGCTATGTTCAACCGTGACGCGGTAACTGAATTTTAAACAGTACAAGAGAAAACTAGAAGGGACAGCCCAATGGGGTTTTACGCAAAGTTGATGTAGGACTACGAAGCAATGTGCATTCTAGATCGCTTGATTGTTTAAAGAGTGGCTGAAATTGGTTTCGTTCCAATTCGAATTCCCATGCACTAAACATTTCGCACTACAACCTTAGTTATTTGATATCGCCGGTCTTGGTATCTCAATTCATACATAGGTTATCAAATTTTAACAAACAATGTCCCAAGGGCTGAACTGAAATTTTCATGTAAAACATAAACAATTTAAGCACACCAAACACATAAAATTAAACAAAGCTGAAGAGCTCAATGGGCTAAAACACTGAAAATGTAAAAATTAGTATGTAAGACGAATGAATGGAAATAAAAAACATATTAAATAAAAAATAAAAGTAAATTTATACATTTTGCTTTCACTGGAAATAATATATATATGACATATGATATCATAATACTCTATATCAAGTAATATACCTTGCAGTGCGAAAGAGTTTTGATCATTTGGGAAACTTTTACTCAAGATGCTGGTTTCATTCAACTCCAATTGCATACGGTTTCTACTAGGTCACACTTTTAGCAGTGTGTACAACACTGCCAAAAGTGAAACTGTCGAAAACATTACGGCTTCGGCACAGCTTTCAGCATTCCCAAACACATAATTTTCTTTTCCAGTTGTTTTGTTGGCCCTGAAAATTGCCATTTTGGGTTCAAGGGAACAGCTACTACCACCACCTCATTTTGTCATGAAGCTGGTTTACTTGACCATGGCTTAGACTTGACTAAGTGCATCAAAGAAGACGAACTTATTTTAATTAGTTTTATTTAGTGCACGCTAGACGGATGAATTTCTTAACAGAAATGTTCCTAATTTACTAGCCACTACCAGCAACTATTGCGCTATGCGCAACTAGGAACTAAAACGAACTCAACCACATTGTCGGTCTCTGACGTGTCACAATTCGGCTCGAATTATCCCTTCTCAAATTTCCTTCGATAGTTGTTCAACGGTCTTTGTGATATACTCCGGGACGCGGCGTTTAATGAATGCAATTTTCAGCCGTGACGCGGTAATTGAACAACAAACCGATAAAAGAAAAATTCAACCAAACAAACTCTTTAGTTGATAAACTGATTTGGTCGTCCTGAAGAGGACGGATTTAATTGACGAGGGAGAAATAGTTTGCGATTCCCCTAGGTTTGTTTTTCTCGTCACGGGCGGCTTTTTCCCGCCAACTCGTAGGCTTCTGCAGCCATGTCTCTCTCAGCGAGGTTGACAGGAGCATCGGCACCAGCAGCCAACTGTTCCAATGCCTCTATGCACTCCCGCTTCACTTTACTCAATTTTTGTGGAAAGTGGATCTAATCAAAAATTGAGTTGATCCACTGTTTAACGAAAATTGAGTAACATATCCGTGAGAGAATAAGAGATAGCATACAATTGTACCCAAAAATTGAGTAAAGTGAAGCGGGAGTGTGGGCAATGACTGCTCGCCAGTGCACCATCCAGGGTCCTTGCTGCCGCAAACTGTGTTGCCAAGGCCACTGCATAGCTCCACGACTGTTGTAAGACTGAGTCAAAATTTCTGCCAAGAGCTGCTATGTTATGGCGTCGGATGCTATTGCACAAAAGAAGACGGTACTAACGAAGGCAGTGTGATACAAATTCCATCAAAAGGGACGAACTTTAATCATTCTGCCACAATAATTAGTTAGACGGATAATTTTCTCAACAGAAATATGCCCAATTTGCTTTCCACCGCCAGCAACTAATTCGGTATGCATAACTAGAAACAATGGCGAACTCCACCACAGGGTCGGTCTCTGATGTGTTGTAGTTTGGCTCGAATTATCCCTTCTAGACTTTCGTTCGTTAGTTTTTCAACGTTCTTTGTGATATAATCGGGGACACGACGTTTAATGAATGCCATATTCAGCCGTGATGCGGTAATTGAATTAACAATAGCACAATAGAAATTAAACCCAACTCTTTAGTTGGTGAACTGATTTCGTCGCCCTGAAAAGAACGGATTTAGTTGACGGGGAAGAAATGTTTTCGATTCCTCTTGGCCTTTCTTTCTTCGTTCAGCTCCTCGTCGTTGTGGTTGGCTATGTGTAGGTGTCCAGTTTGACGGAAGCATCGGCACCAACAGCAAACTGCACCAACGCTTCTCAGAGCAACGACTGCTCGCCCTCCAATGTGCTTGCTGCCGCCGACTGCGTTTCTACGCCACTGCACAGCTCCACGACTGCCGAAATACTGAAGCAAAATGTCAAGGTGTACCTCTTTTATAACCTTCGTGGCTGGTTAGGAGACGTTCCTTACTTAAATATGAAGTCTGCACTAGGAAAGAACTGTGCAATTGGTAAATTTACTCTGAAAAATCGGCATTATAAGAAAGCACCTTGTATTTGCGTTAATTTAAACAGTAGAATGTTAAAAAGCAATAGATTTATACACTGAAAGCGTAGAAAATGTTCCGATCGATTGAGGCAAAAATTTTGGAAATCAATCGAGGAATGACTTAGTTATTAACGTTCAACACCTAAGCATATTTTGTGACGCTCCAAATTTTTGTACTCGCGACGTGTACTCCTGTATTAAAAACAAAGACGTAGTCCTACGTCAAAACTTCAACCAAACTCTTTAGTTAGTAAACTGATTTGGTCGTCCTGAAAAGGACGGATTTAATTGACCGGGGAGAAATAGTTTGCGACGCTCCTTGGGCTTTCTTTCTGCGTTCAGCTCTCCATCGTTATGGCTGGCCATCTGCAGGTGACGTGGGATGATTGATTCTTGCCTCGTCACGGGCGGCTTCAGCAGCCATGTTTCTCGCAATGAGGTTGATGATTTATCGGCACCAACAGCAAACTGCACCAACGCTTCTCTGAGCAGCGACTGCTCGCCAGTGTACCCTCCTTAGGCTGCAGGTGGTTTGGTAGGACACCCTTCTGTGAAATGGTCACACCGGAAAAAACAAAAGTCAGCTAAACGTCGTTGCGGATGGCCAGCTGCAGCTGTGAGATGATTCTGGTCTTCTTCTTCTCCCGAGCGGCGTTTTCCACGAACGTTCTCGCCGAACAAGTCAGTCGCATACGGGTGCACAGCGAGATTTGATTGTTAGTCTTTGGTCGTTCCCACATGTTCCATAATTGCTGCCAGGTTACTGTGGCAGTATGAACCAATCAGAACGTAGCGCAAATATGATGTCATTTTCAACCAATAGCTTTGTGCGTTCAGAAATTTTTGTGGGACGGGCCACAATTGAAAATCAGACACCGGCAACAAAGAAAAGCTATTTTGAAGAAGAAGAAGAAGAAGAAGAAAAAGGCATTTGTTACCCGTTTCCTACGACCTTGCTAGGGAAAACACATTTTTCAACTTGTTGATATGCAAATTTGTGTGGGAGCAAATGTACGTCATTTTCAAATGAAAAATTGAACTACTTAAGGAGTGTATCGAAAAGTAGTTATAAACTTCCAAATAATAAAATAGGCATGAAAACATGGTTAAAATTAACATACTATTTCAGTTTATTATAGCTTAACATGTTTACAAAAGATCCAAACGGAAAAACTAGTCATCATGTTCATTTCTGTAGAATGCCCGTACCTTTGATTTGACACCTGCCATCAAATTCTGCACAGTGACCTTTGTGCACTTCCTGGATGCCGCTACCCAATTTTTCTTAAAATCGGTCATGTTTTGGGACACTGTACCATCCTTCTTAAATATACGCTTGACTATTGCCCAATAGCGTTCGATCGGTCGCAACTGGGGACAGTTTGGTGGGTTGATGTCTTTTTCTACGAACTTGATGTTATTCTCCGTCAGCCACTGTAGAGTGGATTTGGCGTAATGTGCCGATGCCAAATCTGGCCAGAAGAGAGGAGGGGACTGGTGCTTTCTATACAATGGTAGCAACCTGTTCTTCAAACATTCCTTTTGATAAATCTCAGCATTTATAGTTCCTTTTGTATAGAAAATTGAAGAACGCAAGCCACATGTGCAAATAGCTTGCCAAATGAGCACCTTCTGACCGAATTTCTCCATCGCAACAATCGTATCTGCGGTTGGCACACGTTCCCCAACAGATTTAGTATAAAACTGCGGCCCCGGTAGCGTTCTTGAATCTTTTTTAACGTATGTTTCGTCATCCATCAAAATGCACTGGTCGACATTGTCCAAAATGCAGCTGTACAGCTTTCGAGCCCTGGTTTTGGCACGAGACTTTTGTTCCGGAGTTTGTTTGGGCACTTTCTGCTTTTTGTACGTCTTCAAGTCATTCCTGCGCTTGATTCGTTGAATCATTCCGATGCTGGTCCTGAACTTCTTGGCTAGATCGCGAGTAGAGGTAGATTTGTTCCGTTGAATATAATCCACAACTTTTTGGTCCAAATCGGGGTTGCTGGAGCCGGGTTTCCGGCCACTTCTTGGTAAATCCTTGAGGAAGCACTCCTTACCAAACTTTTCGATGATGCGTTTTACACTTGCCGGGTGAACATTTACTCTTTTCGCAATCTGGTTGTAAGTAACACCCTTTTCGGTGCACCAAGTGTGCAGAATTTTCGTTTTAGTCTCAAATTCAATTCGCGACATTTTGAATACAACTTTATCAACGGAAATGAATGAACCAAATAATCATTTTTGACATGTAAACAAAGCAAATGGCGCTTACACGCTAAAAATATATACAGTAGTTTATGCGTAATAACGCATCGAATGTTTATAACTACTTTTCGATACACTCCTTATACTAATTGTACTTCTTTCAAATTTCAATGCGCAAAATTGGCTTTAAGCGCAAGAGTTATAAGCGTTCAAAAATCTTTCACTTTTGCGTAACGCTCTCATGAAATACTGAAACATTGTTTCAAACTATCACTAGTGAGCAAAATTCTGTTTACTGAGCAAAATTCAAAAAATTTCCCTAGAAAAATAAAAATAAAACTAAAAGGTACTGCCCAATGGGGTTGTGCGCAAAGGTGACATAGGATTTCGCAGCAATGTGCAATCTGAATCGCTTGATTGATTAAGGATTGACCGAAATTGATCTCGTTCCAAATCTAACTCCCGTACACTAAACGTTCGCACAACAACCTTAAATATTTGATATAGCCTGTCTTGTTATCTACATTCATATATCTTGCTTTCACTGGCAATAATATGTATGACATATGATATTAAGAAACTCTATGTCACGTAATATACACTGTAGTGCAAATGGGTTATTAGCTTTTACCCAAGATGCAGGTTTCATGCTCCTCCAATTGCATACTGCTAAAAGTGCAAATGTTAAAAACATTACGGCTTCGGCACACGAAAGATGTTTTTCACAATTGACCCCCCCAAAACCCAGCACTCCCACAGACATGTCAACTCTCTTTCCAGTTGTTCTGATGACCCTGAAATGAAGCTGGTTTACTTGACCACGGTTTCGCTTCTCTCGGAAACTTCGTGATTGGCTAGCTCTCCTGGCAGCAGGATCGAAAGGCGGTTTTAATTTCCAAAGACGTCATCCACCTATTGATATCAATCCGCTAGGAAATGTCATCTACAAAGCTTTTCATAATGCTTATCGCTTTGAAGGAAACTACAGAATCAGGTTAAAATGCTTCAGCACCCGGTAGATGAGGTGGTATACGTTTTCTTCTTCCGAACCTTGCTGTTGGAATTGTTTGCCTTCCGGGATGGTGGAGCGAGAATGCACCATAAGAGCATATTCTGTCGATATGATCGACCACCTGTAGATAATTATCCTTATTGCGTTGTAGATGGTTTGGGAATTCAAAGTCTATTATTGTCGGTAGACGTTTAGGTCGAAATAGTGCAAATTGAAAGATAGACCATTGGGAAGTAAATATGTTAGAAAATTCTATTGTTAACTCCATAAACGGCATTTGGTGGCCCTGAAAAGGACCGTTTGGTTTTAATAATGATACGGCCCCGGTTGTATTTTCTACGATGGTTGAGGGGGCCACAATTTGAAAAGGTTAAAAGATAACTAGGGAACCACATACTTGCATGATGAATCCTAAAGAGTTGGAGCTGTTCAGTGGAATACCTGTAACTAGAAATAAGTAGAAAAATTAGTATTTTCTATTCAATTGCAATTGCTTTTGCTTATCTTGATAGATACGCGTATTTAGTCTTAAATGTGCAGACTTGAAATTATATGGGAAAAACTAATTTTTCTTCTCATTTTTAGTCACATACTTGCTGCCATGTGCTGCAACATTTCCCTTTCTCAAATTTATTTGATTAGCGAATGATGGAAATTTTGAACAGCACAAGAGAAATATTCATCCAAACAGACTTTTTAATAAGCAAACTGATTTGGTCGTACTGAAATTGACGGTAAAGAAACATTATTCGCGATTGAACATGGGGTTTCTTCTTGGTATTCTTGGTTCAGCTCCTCGTCGGTGCCGGTGGTCAACTGCTTGACGTGGGATGATTCTTCTCCCGTTGTTGTCACGGGTGGCTTTTACCCATCAACTAAAATGCTCAAGCAGCCTTCTTTCTCGCAGCGAGGTTAACGGGAGTATCGGAGCAAATAGCCAACTGCACCAACCTCTCTGGATGACTACTGCTCACCAGTGCACCAGTGTGCTCGCTCGCCTACTGCGTTGCTACAGCAGTGTGGCTCTGCGACTGCCGAAGACTGAAACAATTTTTTTGCTAAGAGTTGGTAATGGCGTCGGATGCTATTGCACGAAAGAAGGCGTTACCAACGAAGTCAATGTGATACAAATTGCATCAAAGGGGATGAACTCCAGTTATTGCGCCACAATAATTAGTTTTAATTAGGGCACACTAGACGGCTGAATTTCCTAACAGAATTATGCCTAATTTGCTTGCTACTGCCAGCAACTAATCTGCTAGGCACAACTAGGAACTACAACGAAATTAACCTCATGGCCGGTCTCTGACGTGACGCAGTTTGGCTCGAATTATCCCTTCTAGAATTTGGTTCGTTAGTTGTTCAACGTTCTTTGTGATATACCCCGGGAATGAATGCTATGTTCCATTACAAACAACTCAATAGAAAAATTCAACCAAACAAACTCTTTGGTCATAAACTGATTTTGGGCGTTTAGTTGACGAGGGAGAAATAGTATGAGGTTCCTCTAGGGTTGTTTGTCTCGTCACGGGCGGCTTTTTCCCACTAAGTCGTAGGCTTCAGCAGCCATGTCTCTCTCAGCGAGGTTGACAGGAGCATCGGCACCAACACCCAACTGTAGCAACGCCTCTCTGGGCAACGACTGCTCGCCAGTGCACCCTCCAGGGTGCTTGCTGCCGCTAACTGTGTGCGTACAGCTAATGCAGAGCTCCACGACTGTTGTTAGACTGAGTCAAATTTTTGCTAAGAGCTGGTATGTTATGGCGTCGGATGCTATTGCACAAAAGAAGGCGGTACCAACGAAGGCAAGGGGAAGGGGACAAACTTTAGTCATTGTGTCACAGTAATTAGTTTGAATTAGTGCACGCTTGACGGATGATTTTCTTAACAGATATATGCCTAATTTGCTTTCCACCGCCAGCAACTAATCTGGTATGCACAACTAGAAACTATGACGAACTCAACCACACGGTCGGTCACTGACGTGTGGCAGTTTGGCTCGAATTATCCCTTCTAGAATTTTGTTCGTTATTTGTTCAAGGTTCTTTGTAATATACTCTGAAACGCAGCGAGTAACGAATGCTATGTTGTTATGTGACGCGGTAACTGAATTTCAAACAGTAGAAGAGAAAACTTCAACCAAACTCTTTAGTTAGTAAACTGATTTGGTCGTCCTGAAAAGGACGGGTTTAGTTGACGGGGGAGAAATAGTTTGCGATTCCACTTGGGCTTTCTTTCTTCGTTCAGCTCCTCATCGTTGTGGCTGGCCATCTGCAGGTGACGTGGGATGATCGATTCTTGTCTCGTCACGGGCGGCTTCAGCAGCCATGTTTCTCGCAACGAGGTTGACGGGAGCATCGGCACCAACAGCAAACTGCCCCAACGCTTCTCAGAGCAGCGACTGCTCACCAATGTACCCTCATTAGGCTGCAGGACATTTGGCCGAACACCGTTCTGTGAAATGGTCACACGGGAGAAACAGCTTCAGCTCCTCGTCGTTGCGGATGGCCAGCTGCAGGTGATGTGAGATGATTCTGGTTTTCTTCTCTTCACCGGCGGCGTTTTCCAACGTGCTCGACGAAAAGGTCAGTTGCATACGGATGCACAGCGAGATTTGATTGTTGGTCTTCGGTCGTTCCCACATGTTCCATAATTGCTGGCAAGGTTACTGTAGCAGTATGTACCAATCAGAGCGTAGCGCAAATATGATGTAATTTTCGACCAATTTCGACCACTTTTCTTGTAAGTACTTTTTAATTAGTTCAAACAAATGTAATTAATAAACTTTTTCACAGGGATTCAGCTTTGATGTTCTACCTTTCGGAAGAAATACTTATCGTAAATTTTTTGTGGGCCAGAGAGGAGATATTAGCGTTCAAAGTCTCCAAACCCACGTAACGCTTTCGATTTCAGAAATTTTAGAACGGCGCCCCTATACAGGAATAGAAATGAGAGATGTAAGTCCTGCGTCAATATTTTGTTTCATCAACTTTGATAATACAACGTCATTTTCGCTCCTCATGCCAACGTTTACAGCGGGAACAACAGCAACATACAGCAACGATCGTGTTCCAACACCAACAGTGCCGAACAACTAAGGGGACCTGCCTTCAGATCAACCACTCATAACGATGTGCTGAACTACCTGTGTATCTCAGTCGTCTTCTTTCCCCATGGCCAGTTCTGAAAAGAACTATGGCTTGAGTCTTTAAAATTGCTCACCGGATTGGTCCACCAATCGGTGTGAATAGCATTGCGAAAAAAAAGGACCCAAAATGTTAGTAGGAAAAGGTGACCATATTCCCGCGGCCGTCTTGGTTAGTAAGGGTGTGTGTTTCATAGGAAGAGTGGGAAAGGCAAGGAAACAAAAACAAAACACTGCGTACTTCATGGTAGTGATGCGGTACGTGAACGGTTGGGCTCCGAAAACTTCACTATCGCGCACACACCCCGTGCACTAATGATGGCTTTTACTTCTTGGCCGTAGATTTCTGTTTAAATGACCACTTGTCTTCTATATGTGAGAGAGAAAGTTTGTTAATCCACAAATCCAATCCACAAATTCATTAACACAAACATCAACAACTTCCCATGTACTGTGTAGCACTCGTTGGCTTTAAACGTATACACAACGTCTGGTAAGCTTTCGAACGGTATACTGGGAACCCAACAGCTAAAGCCGAGGCTGTAAAGTAGACAGTGAACTTGTAGTACCTGAATGCAGACTCGATTTATGATATGCACGAACAATCGGGTCAGTTATGTAGTCGTTTGGAAGAATATACGACAAACAAGAATGCTTAACCTTATATCCTAAAGTTCTGTCCAGTTAGAGTCTGGAATCACTTATTGTGTTGCACGGAAAGTGACCGGCACGGCCCGGAAAGTGACCGCTGCAAGAATTATTTTAGAGCGGTTTGTTTAGCTAGGCGATTCCTTTCTGTGGTATAAATTAGCGATGTTTCGTGCAGTGAGTCAAAATTTATTCCAGATGGAAGCCGAGAGGAGAGAAAAAATTCTGCACACCCACGTTGATAATCCAACGTGGTCCGCAAAATAAACCGCAAAAACGTTGAAAATCGCCAAATCAACACTGTATGATGTGCTCAAACGTTTCAGGGAGCGAAAGACCGTGGAGTGCGTCACGGTAAGCGTCGTAGTGCAAAATATGGCCGCAAGCTCAACCCGAAGGTGTTGAGAACCGTCAGAGCAAACCCTGGACTATCAGATAATGAAATCGCACAAAAATACGGTGCTGCTCGCAGTACCATTCATAGAATTCGTTTGCGAGCAGGATATTGTTATTATCGAGCCAGCAAGCAACCAAACAGAACGTTGAAGGAAAGTTTCGTCACCAAAACTCGAGCTCGGAAATTACACCAGCAGGTTTTGACGAAGTACCAAGAATGCCTGCTCATCGGCGATGAAACCTACGTCAAAATGGATTTCGGACAGTTTCCTGGCCAAAAATACTACATGGTGACGGCGCGAAGAGATGTTTCTGCGAAGTTTAAGTTTGCTTCTGTGGACAAATTTGCCAAAAAACTGATGATTTGACAAGGGATATGCAGCTGCGGAGCAAAAACCAAAGTGTTCGTGACGAATAAGACGATGAACTCGAAGCTGTATAAGGAAGCATGCCTCAAAAACAGCGTACTACCTTTCATTAAAGCCCATAAAGGTCCCATGAAGTTTTGTCCAGATTTGGCGAGCTGCCACTACAGCCGGGAAGTCATCCAGTGGTACCGCGATAATAACGTAGATTTCATTGTTAAAAACATAAATCCACCTAACTGCCCGCAGTACCGGCCCATCGAGAGATTTTGGGCAATAATGAAGCGAAACTTAAGAAAAGTAGAAAAACTGCTCGGAACGCGACTCAAATGACCAAAATGTGAAACATATATGCCAAGGAAGTTGACTCTGGAGGTATGCAGCGTTTGATGGAAGGAATAAAGAAGAAAGTGCAAATTTTCATGAGCAACGAAGATAAATGATTTGTATTAATACTGTTTCCTTTAGCAGCAGTAAATTACCTTGGTTTTGATGTATAGAACTTATTTTTACGTCAATCCGTTACCGAGATACAGATGATTTTATTATTCCTAAATGGACTTAGCTTTACTTTCAAGGCTCAATTTTGTTAAAAAAAAAAGGACTTCTTTAGGATTTTGTATAAAAAGTACCTAAAGTGCCGATTCTCTTGCACGGTTCAGGGTATGGACCACCCTGAACCTCGCGAAACAAAGCCTCATACTGAATCAACTCTACTAACCTTTAAAGCAACAAAGCTGCACAGAGTCCTTTTCCAGCAATCGGCATATCCTGTAAAGGCGCAAATCTAACTTTTGCTGCACAACAATCGTACAAACAATCATTCTCAGAGCTATTTAATACCACGAACGTAAATGCAAGCACCGTAAGCCAATCCTGAGGAGTTAGCAAAACGATGTTGCTCTTAAGCGGTATATTGATAACTAGCAACTGATCTCGAAACCTTTATTTCGTTTATTCCATTCAGAGAGTCACCAAAACGTAGCCAATCATTCAGTAGATCTCCTTTCAAAGGAGAGTCCCAATCAATTTTGGCCGACGCATCAAAGACGACCCTTAGTTCAGTGCTATAAATCTGCCTGTGAAAATCTCTTTGGTGTGACTGACGAAAAATCTCCTCACATTCCTGCTCTTCTGAGGTGGCGGAATGTTGGCTGTCTACCTATTCAATTTTCCAAAATCGTTTTATTGATTCATTGAGAGATTCGATTGTAATGGAACTCACCTGTAGAGAGTTGACGATACTGATGCTTCATCTTGGATTTGGCCAGCGACGACCCAACCCAAATCCGTTTTACGTAAATCTGGTAGACCATCGCCAATGAAAAGATGTCCGGGTTTCAACAGACGGAACTCGGTAACCCCAATCACCAAATTAATCTCTGCTGGGGTACCACACATTGGATCAGCCAATTGAAAAACTGAGGGAATTTCCTCCCTGAAATGTTGACAGTTTTTCACGGAAGAGGATTCGTAATATTGGATGTGACCAGTCATTTCAAGGAGGCATTATACTCAATGTGTTATGATCGGACATTGACTTCGACTAATAATGTTGATTTACTGCGGAAACCACTTACAGTTCAATGAGCGGTAACCACGACGAAGGCAAAAGAAAAAGACTCGTGATTCCTTTACTTTCAATATTCTATCTGGCACCGACAACTCACGAAATTCGGAACATTGGAAATTGCAATGATTACCACCATACAGTTGACAAATAGACGATTTAGCCGAAGAAGGGTGATCGGTTTCACATCGCTAAAGGACACGACACTGTTCCTTAAGACATTGCAAGGTTTCTGCAAAATCATATTTATTTATTTATTTATTTATTGATATAATTCCAACTGAGTTAACATCTTGTTGGAATGGGGAAAAGCCATGTGGCGTAAAAACCCCCTATTTCTAAATCGAACACTACATAAATCAACATGAATAGAAGGAATGCAAAGCAAGCAAAACTAAATTAATTCTAGTACACACAAAAATTGTCAGTAAACTTAAAATAATCTGTCGTGATGGAATCAGTCGTCTAGTGTCTTCGCCATTAGTGCCAGTACGTAGTAAATGCCACAATTTCTGGACTAGCGTCTCGTCATCCAACTACGCTGAATCCGGTGACGGAAGGTCTCAGCGGAACAGTTGAAGTCAAACAGAGCGTAGAGTTCATTGAAGCGCGATGACATGAATCGAATTGGATCGTGTTGGCCGTAGTTTGCTGCACGAGTTCCGAGCTGCAGAAAATTTCTTGTTCGCAGAACTCGTTCACAAGCGTAGATGAACAGTTCGGCCAAAATTCTTGGAGAGTCAGTTTCACCTAGTGCCACTTTTGCTGCGAAAACTGCTTGCTTGACTGTACGCCTATGCTCCAATGTTTCAATACCCAAGAGTGAGCAACGATCCTGGTACGCTGGAAGGTTGACAGGATCATTCCACGGCAGATGACGGAGAGCATAACGAAAAAATTTTCTTTGGACTGCTTCAATCCTCGCAATCCAGATTCTTTGATACGGGCACCACACCAAGGCTCCAAATTCCAGAATAGAACGCACGAGAGAGCAGTACAATGCTTTCAGACAGGTGGGATCACGAAACTCGTCGGAGATCTTAAACATGAAACCTAGCTGTCTGTTTGCTTTGGTTATCATATCCGTGTAGTGTTATCTAAATGTCAAACCGGAGTCAAGCGTGACTCCAAGGTCACAAACAGTATCAACTTTCTGCAGAGGTTGATTGTTTATCATGTAATCAAACGCAATTGGGTGCAATTTTCGATGGAATGTGATAATGAAGCATTTACTAACACTCAGAGTGAGGAAATTCCTGGAACACCACTCTTCAAAGCTGCTGATCAAGTGCTGTAGTCGTAAACAATCAGCGAAGCATCGCACAACCACATAAATTTTCACATCGTCTGCATAGAACAACATGCAGTTAGGTGGAAGTATCAGTCCAACCTCGTTGATGAAAATTGAGAACAGCAGTGGTCCCAAGTTGCTGCCTTGAGGTACGCCCGACATATTAGTAAAGTAGCTCGATTGAGCTGAACCGATCTTCACACAGAGTATCCTGTCCATTAGATAAGATTTAAACCAACGAACTAAGTTATTTGACACACCAAGTTTGTCTAACTTTGCCAAAAGTATAGCATGGTCGACCCTGTCGAAATCAGCCTTGAGATCCGTGTAAACAACGTCGACTTGAGATCCAGTTTCCAGTTTCCGGAGACACGAGGAAACGAAAGGTGCAAGGTTGGTTGAAATCGATCTTCTGGGTGAAATCCATGTTGTTCAGGAGAGATGTAGTGTCTGCAACTAGCGAACAACAAGTCGTTGACGATGATCTCGAAGACTTTTGAGCAGGCACAAAGCGATGTGATCCCTCGATAATTTTCAGCATTTTGTTTATCTCCTTTCTTGAAAATCGGGAACATGAACGAAGATTTCCAACGCGTTGGATATCTTCCCTGGCGTAACGAGATATTGAAAATTTTCGAAAGAGGAATCGTAAACACTGCAGAGCAATTCTTTAGTACACATGAAGGAATTCCATCGGGTCCTGCCACGTCTGAGAGTTTCAGCTTCCGGATTGCGGCTTCAACGAGGTCTGATGTAATCCCAGGAATATTGCAGTCGAACGCGTCTCTGGGAGTATCTTTGAGTGCTTCACTGACTTGCTCCAATGCTGGCACGGTGTTATTGAATACACTTTTGAAGTGCGCAGAAAGGAGATCACATTTGTCCACTTGTGTGCTGGCGATTCTATCGCCAAGATGAATTTCAACCGGTAGCCCATTAACATTCCTATTTGTGTTCACAAATGACCAGAACAACTTTGGGTCACGCTGAAGGTTAGATTGGATTCGTTTTGAATAATTCTTGTAAAGAAGACGATTGTACATTCGGTAATGGGTACTAGCTGTCGAGAAAATTCGCTTGGTGAATTGATTTCGAGTTTTGCAGTACTTACGAAGAGCTTTCGACGTCACACGTTTCAGGTACCGTAAATGAGCGTTAGACCAAGGAGGTTTACGAGCAGGTCTCCTCAGCGGAACAAAATCTGATATAGCCCGAGACACAACCTCGTCAAAAAAATCAACCGCTTCATCGATAGTGGAGCACGAGTCAAGGAACTGCCAATCGACTTGAGACAAAGATTTGCTCATAGCAGCAAAATCAGTTCTACGGAAATTCAGGCCATGAGGGTCAACGATGTTATCGAAGGTAATAGGTACTGATAGATTAATAGTAATCTCCAGCGCAGGATGATCGGCGTCGAGGTTAATTAAAGGTTCGGAGGCTGCGACAACAGCACATTCCATTACGGCAGTTTCATTTCCCAACACAAGATATATAACTCTCCATGCGTAAGAGACCGCTCCCAATATATTCGAGTTACAGAATCCAGACACGAAGTAAAAGTTTTCGTAATAATAAATCCAGATGTATCATCTATTTCTTGACCCATGAACATTAAACCTTCGACGTGCCGTGTGCACGTGTCTAACATTCCACGTTACTTGCGATATGACTCCTTAGTCATCATTTTCAACGACACCAGACCCCCAATGTGGGTATCAAGGATCATTCGTTCATTTTCGAATCGATCAACATGGATTTCCTAAGCATGTTTGTAATTATTGTCTGCTAGAGTTTTCTCGTCAATAATATCGGCTGCTGCACCATCCAGTGCCTTATCGAGATGATGCAAATTAATTCAATCAGAACCTGAACACTTATCAACAATATCTTGAAATCGTTTTGAACCGCGGTCAATTTTCATAGCGCCTATCAAAAGTTAGGATGGGTGCTTTGAGCGGCTTCAGCACTTCCTCATTTGGTGGCGATTAAACTTCCTCAAGTGAGTTACTCAGGTTTAAAGTCAAGCGTTCCGTGGTATAGTTAAGGCAGTCTATCAAAATATGGTGGATGGTGGTGCAGATTGCGGGATCTTCTTTGTCTAATAAATAACTATGGGTGAGACGAGTATAACCTATTCGTAGACGAGAGAGAATGCGGCGGTTTTTGGGATTTTTATTGTCGGGTCACGGAAAAGTGGTGGGGTTGATGCTTCTCAACGTGAAATTCCTGCTATTGAACCACGAAAGACTCAAGCAATCGCGAATCCTTCCCTTTGTCCATCTGACAGCATCAGAAGATGGAATTGGAAGATGGAATAGCGGGACTTCTTGACGTCTACCAAGACCAAGCCATCGAATGGTTTTAGTCATCATCGACGCCGCCATATAATGTTCAAATGGGAGTTGACCACATTCAGCCATTATAGCAGAGATGGGACTAGTTATGTAAACGCCGGAAGCATAGCGAAATGCTTTATTGTACAGTGGGCGTTGCTTTTTACATAAATGCCAGCACCTCTGCTATAAAGGTCAGCACCGTAGAACATCATTGGAAGGAGCCAGCTATTAATTACCTGTATAAGGATTTTTCTGTGTGCGCAGGGAACCCTGGATCCTAACACTTTAATAAGCTGCAATTGACGTTCGGTAGTATAACGAACAGCATCCAAATGATGACCAATACCGAGTGTCCGGTCAAAGTAGACTCCAAGAATTTTAAAGGATGGTTTACGAATGATAAGGGAACTGTTTAAAGTGAAGTCGGGGAGTTTGCTGCACTTTTTCCTATTGAAACTTATGTGGAGTAGTTGGAATTATTCGGGGGATAAGAGGAATCCATATTGATCGGCCCATTTGGTCACACAGTTCACAGCAGACTGCATGTTTTTCCTGGCCAGGATTTTATAGCAATGGAAAGTAATGTCGTCGGCAAAAACAAGAATGTGAACAATCGAAGGGATGATTTTGAACAGGGATTGCATGCAAATCAGAAACAGGGAGGGGGCTATCTCCTTGAATATCTCGGTGAAATTTTACAGATATCTGTAAAAAATTTATCGGATTTCGGTAAAATTTTACCGAGATCTGTAAAATCGGATTACCGAACTTGAGAATTCGGTAAAACTTTACAGATTTCTTTAAAATAATCTGAGTGTGTAGTAAATCTTTGGATTCGAGAAGAGTGATGAGACGTCTGTATACCATCTTCTCAAGAATCTTCCCTATGCAATTTAAAACGGTGATGGGACGGAAGCTGTCAGCATTATTTTGCTCTTTATTTGGTGTAGGGATAGCAACTACAAGGCCTTCCTTCCAGGATTCAGGTATTTCGCCTTTGTTGCAAATGTTATTGAAAATCGATTATAATGTGGTTTGGAAGATTCTTTAGAAGAAGACAGCCCACATAATCTGGGCCAGCGGATGTTCCGTGTACTTTACGCAGGGCCCAATCTAGCTCTCCGTAGGAAAAATCATGGTTATAATTTAGATTATTGTTACCGTCGAAATCGATAGGGGAGATTTGGATTTATTCTTGGGTTAGAAAATGCGGAGAGTAATAAGAGGAGGAGAATGAGTATGGAAAATGATCTGCAAGGTGTTCAGATATAGTGGAAGGAATATCGGTGATTTGGTTATTTATGTGGAGTTTTATGGGTTGCACTTTATCCAACTGTGCACTTTATCCCACAGTTCCATTAAAGAACTTTTGGGGCTAATAGAGGGGACGAATTGTTCCCAGCTATCCTGTTTGGCTCTCATGACTTCAGTTCTCGCTGCATTCCTAGCAGCTTTAAATTCTGCAAAAGCAACAGATTCCTTGCGATTTCCCCCTGTAACTCTCTGAAGAGCTCTCAATTTTTTCCGGAAGAGCTTGATAGCAGGCCGAATTTCAGGGTTCCACCAGGGAATAGACTTCCTACCAGGAATTCCGCTGGTCCTAGGGATTCCTTGTGAAATGGTCCAAAATGTCATTTTGTATTTATTTATAAGCAGTTATAATTCCGGTAAACTATCGTGAAGTCCTAATAAGTTCCAATGCAAAGCAAGGGTAATAGGAGGAGAAGATGGGTATGAACGAAAATTGTTAATGATTGGGTCAGTTGTGTTGGCCATTGCGATGAGTTTGAGAGGGATCCAGTGTCGGAGAGTCGTTGGGGTATTGCATTTATCCGATAGCCGTGTTAATATGAGCAGGGCTCTTTTTGAGGATCGGGGGTTGGTCCACCAATCGATGTGCGTTGCAAAAAAAGAACACAAAATGTTAGTAGGAAAAGGTGACCGTATTCCTGCGGCCGTCTCTTGGTTAGTAAGGGTGTGTATGTCTCATAGGAAGAGTGGGAAAGGCAACGAAACTAAAACAAAACACTGCGTACTTCGTAGTGATGCAGAGCGTAAACGGTTGGGCTCCGAAAACTTCACTATCGCGAACAGTCATGAACGATGAAACATAGTGAGAAAAAAAACATTAATTTATAATAAATAAAGTCTACCACTTTTACAATACCGCAAATAATGACGGCAATCTGTCGATCTAAGTGCCTACCGAAGAAACATAATGCTCCTCCACTGTTTTGGCCTTATTATGCGTCGATGCACTACGATAAAACAACTCTCAATTAGCTAGCGGGAAATGGTACAGATTTTGTTGACAAAATTGCAAGCGGACCTTACTGAATGATTATGAAGAGGCTCTTCAGAAAAATATTTGAAAGGTAGCTGGAATCTGTAGGAACTCAGTAAAATTTGATGAAACTTATGTTTCAGATACACTTCACGCTTCATTGGAGTCAAAATTTGCTGCCCGAAAAGTTTGTCATGGAAACCGCACAGTACACTCAAAAGACGCGACGCTAGACAGGACACAACACTTATTGTTCTTACAAAACATTAAAACGGGGTTTAAATTTACCTTTTTATTCGGCCGGCTTCAGGCTAGATGTTGCCCATTTACAAGACGGTGTAGGTTTAAAACCACACTGTTTCCTGATTTAGCAACATGGGTCTTTCCAAGGGATAATGTTGAGGTCAGCTTAAGCAAGACCTTCTCGAAATCCCAGAGCATCATCGTCCTGAGATTTCTGACTCCAGCGATTCTCGATGCAGTTTGGCAAAGTTGGCAAAAATCCTATTAATTGTTCTGAACTGACGGATCATTGATAAATGCGTCCGCATGCTTCAGACGGTCAGTTGAAACCTTTGAGCTCCTTATTCCATTTATATACCTAAATTAGCAGCAGTACAATTCACGCTAGAAACTGTTTGCTCACTTACACCGGATCAATATTTCATTTTCACGGATAGTTCTACAGGGGCACACTTCGTATTTCTCATTAACTCATCTTATTGTTCAATTCCAGGCAATGAATGAGCGGATTCACTTGCAAAGGTGGATGTTATGAATGTTGATATTTCTGATAGAGAATTCGCAATCAATGAATGTTTTACAGTGTTTGTTCTTCAGAAAGTCAAGGCACAATAGACCGAATAGTTTGGCGCTATATCACTAGAATGCTTACACATTATTGTGTATGCATTCTTTTAGTTTATTCTAAACGCATACTTTATTTTAAGAAATCAATAATTTTGATAACTAAGAAATGGTACGAAAGATTTGTTATTTCATTTAATTCCAACTAGCTTTATTGCTTATTCTGACAGATACGCGTATTTCGTCTACAATGTGCACACTTCTTTAGTGTCGTGTACTAATGATACTCGACTGATTTAACAGAAAAAAATAATCTACAGTCAGCATCAAGATTCGAACCGATGCCAACAGCGATTCCTATAACACACTCAACAGCAAATTTATGTGTTGCAAACAATGAAACAAAATTGTGCGATACCGCAAAATAATCTTGCTTTTTTTATGTTGCATCCACATATACTGAGAGCTTTCAATGACACGTAAACTTTTGCATTAGTATTAGTATTGTGAGGCAAGTACAATCATACCATATGCCCTACCCTACAATTCTAGGCCAGACCTGGAATCAACCCCAGTCAACTCCAGCATGTTATTGCTTTGTAGCTGCGCCTTAATTGATTGAGTTATGGGAATTATAACTGCTAATGAAAGGCTTATCAAATGTTATAACTGTTCAGTCTGGCCAGCGTTTTATCTCAGTCGGTAAAATATTCAATGTCAATGTTACAACGTATTGAAAATTGCTGTTTTCGATTCCCGATCTGGTTTAGCAGTTTTTCGTCAAAGGAAGCTTCTCAATTCCCTAGGCATAGCGTATTATTGTACGTGCCACGCATGTTATAATCATACCAATGCAACATGTTGTCTTGCATTAAAAGCACTATAATAATAATGAACTTTCACTTGCCACAATCGATTTCCTGGCTTGGTCAATGCAAAAAAATTACCTAAGCAATTATTAGTTCATGCACAAGAGAGTAAAATCAGGACAAAATAAAAGCAAAATCAGGTAAATTTCAACACAAGCTTCGTTTCAGATTAGGACCATTGTTTTGTAAAATTGGTTTGAGTAAATATTACTATTTGTAAAATTTGTGTAGTCTTGAACTTAAATTCATTGATGTACTAGCTGGCCCGGCAGACGTTGTCCTGCCCATAATTAAATTACTTAATGGAAAATTGGAGAAGGAGTTATAAATGAAAAAGTTTATTTGCAATAAGTATTAATTCCATTTATTTAGAGTTAATTTCTTACTGTTGTGTGATGATTTTATCAAAATGTGTTGCTGTAAGGTAAGGTTTATTGTCCAAGAAAACTTATAGAACATTATAGATATTACCATAGGTGTTGGCATGAACTGTTCTCTTATTACACTGAAAATTTATTTTCGTAAAGAAGCTTTCACGCGTTTCGTAAACATGGATTTTGTACATAGAACAAATGTCTCGTATATTGTATGAAACATTCATAATGCTTTTTATCTGGTGAGATGCTATCATTACACCTTTTTGTAAAATGCACGAAATGAACTTCGTGATGACCAGCCAATCGCTGTTTCTCTTTTATACCGTACTCATGTATGATGGTGTTGCTGCTGGTATGGGCGGAAATAAATTATCTATCCCAAAATAAAAATCACAGCGCTGTCGTGAGCTATAACTTCACGCTCATTAATCAACATTGTTCTCACGTGTCAGCGTGGCCTAGTGAGATCAACCACGGATTTAGAATCAGCACTTTTCAAATATTCAGGTTCGAACCTCATGTCAGAAACAATAAAAACAACGCTGGTCAATTCCACGTGGTTGCGCTTGTTTTTGTCAATTACATTTTGAGTCGATAAAGTAGATCTGTCAGTCCTTCATGCAACCACCAGAGAGACGTTTCTTTTTAATTTGTGACCAAATATTCGTAGTTCTTTGCATTGTTTCCGTACAATGTACGAATGTTCTTTCTGTGTCAACAAAAGCTTCGTGCTTTTGACAGTTGCGCGTGCAATTAATTACGAATGTATCTTCATAAAAAGAACAAATCAGCTTCGTTGCTGAAAACAACGAATGGATTGGTGAGTATTACTTTCGATTTTGTAATATAAACTAAAATTAACTTTCAGTGTATGTTCGTTGCCCCAAACGAAGTCATTTGAAAACAACCATTATAACTCTGGATGTTCTGTAGAATATGTTTAGAATCACTTTCTGATCCAGACACCAATGAGCGCAAACGCTCTGGTGGTGGATTTAGTGGCGTTACTTTAACTTTGCCACTTGCACAACACAATTCATTTGGTGTTTCATTTGGGAGCTGCAATGCATAACAATGAGAACAAACTTCACTCATTGATTCAATGGCGATTGATATATCCGCACTGAAATTAATCAAAGGATCATATTGAAATGCACGTTGAAGATTTTGCAGAATGTAAGTTTGCTGTCGTAGTCGTTTAGTGATGTTATTTTGGGTACGATTGTCACCAGATCTTTCTGATACTTCCCGATTACGCTTCTTTCTATCGCTTGTATTTCGACCTGCTCTCTCTTCTTGATCCAACATCGGTCGAGCCCGTGCCATTCGTTGTCGATCCAAGTCATTTTGAGTTGCATGCAGAACGTCTCATTCAAGATTTTGCTGCGCTAACAGTCGTGCGGCTGCAGCGACCAATATTACTTCGTCTAGTAGGAGGCATTGCACAATAATACTAAATTGAAATTGCAACATTATTAGTTTCTTCTAAATTTCTAGTAATATGTTCGTTTTCACTTTCCTGATGCAATATTAATATAAACAGTGAACGATACTAATATAAACAAAAATGTTATTATACACCTGTCAGATCAACATAGAATACAAAAACTAATACTCTCATTCTCCATCGAACTTCACTCCTATTTACATCTCGCTGCGAGATATCACCAATACAAACGTTTCAATTTATACGTGAACCTACACGTTTACACTGCCCAAGTAACAATTTCAGTTCTATTCCAGCCGTATAGCGCTCCTCCCGGCTTTGTTGATGAAACTACATTCAAAACTGTTTTGTCCACCAACACCTCCTCTATGCATCTTTAAAGCCGAAATGTGTACAAAGTGGCCCACTCTTTAGACGGTTGTGAGAACAAATTAATAAAACCTTTCCAAGACCATAAAGATTTTGAAAATGTTCTAGTGAAAGATGTTATTATGAAAGATAATGCCGAATGGCCACAGCTGTCAAAATTCACGGCGATATCGTGGTTGGTTTTTGTTGTTCTGCTTTGTTCGATTCTCTGCTCTTCTGATTCATTCAACAGTAAATAATGGCTAAGAAAAAAGCTCAAGTGTTGCGGAAAATTATGTTTGAAAGCAAAATATATAAAACAAATTGAGTTTTTTCGTTTAGCATATCATGCTCAAAATCATATGCGCATTTAATTGTATGGTGAATATTGGCATGATAAGAGCTGAAAATTAATGCGCCTCGGAAATTATGCGAGTTTACAACATCAAAAACAAAATTTAAAGATATATATTCGATAAATTAATCAAGAAACTTCTGAAAATTGATGGAATTCAATAAGGTTATCTGAACGAATACCGAAATTTGCCTTAGATCTACAGTTCAATTGTATGACATTTAAAATTTTGTGTTTTTTTTTTCCACATTTCAATTATTTCATTCATTCCAATATGGCGATTGCAAGAAATGGTTACTATAAAATTATCTGGTCGCTTGGAAGCTTTTCAAATTGCCAATTAGCCGTTTAATGCATTTACTGGAAGAAAAATGGTTTTAAAATGCTTTTTCAACTGACCATAATAAGATAATATGAATGAGTCCTAAAACGGTATTTAAAAACAGCATTTTATGATTTAACAAAGTCAAAATAAAAACTTTGATAGGGATAAAATTTTAAAAGTTAAGGTTTTAAGATTGTTGTAAAAAAGCTGTTTAGGTTCTTATAAACCTGACTAAAATTTGAAACCTATTGGTATCTCTTGCTGCCATAATAAAACCGAATTGATTTTTGGTGGCTTTCATAAAACTTAAATAAAACTTAGTAAAGCTGGATGGTTTTGGCAATGTTACTTGGGTGAGGTTGCTTCTTACGCAGGAATGAGTGCGCTGAAAAAAAAATCCTTAAAAATAACTGAGTAGCTCCTAGAATTCACGTACACACCCGTAATTTACGAAAACCTCGTAAAAAGCAACAAAAGTGATTATTTAAACGCGTTAATGACAAAATCTAAGTGAACAGTATCTCCTCGCGTGAATTCTGAACACCACGTAAAAAAAAACTCGCATAATAAACGACTCCAGTGTATTATCGTTTTTCGCATAATTTTTCAAAAAGTCCTAAATAACAATGAGAGATTCGCTCCTCTCTCGTCCTGTTTTTGTTAATTAAGACGCCATTATAAAATTTTTCCAACGGTTTCTCCTTCCAACTCGATGGATGATGTTGTTGTTTTCTATTATGATATTTCCATACAAAGTGAAAATTTAATTTACATGATTTTTTTTACTTTCCCGAAAAAATTTCGTACATTTTTTATTTTAAAAACCTGTTGGAATTCAAGACGAATCAAATGAAAAAGAAATCAAGTAATTTCATCGAGTCGTTCGTGAGTTATGCTGTCACGAACGGATAGCATTTCATTTATATATATATATATATATAGATATAGATTTGTCTATTGGATAACAAATTAGAACTGATTCGATTTTCATTTTATAATGCTTCACAGGGAGGATCCAGTATTATATCAATTAACTTCTTCCGTTTGTTTCGTGTGATGCGATTGGTCAAATTACTTGCCCGAGGTGAAGGTATAAGAACACTCTTGTGGACTTTTATAAAATCATTCCAAGCGCTTCCTTATGTAGCTCTTTTGATTGTGATGCTTTTCTTCATCTATGCTGTTATTGGAATGCAGGTAAGCAACTTATATATATAAATATATATTTATTAAATAGTTTATGACATAGATTATCATTCTTCTGTATATGGAGCAATAAGGGGCATTATTAGCAAACGGTGAATCTCCCGGTACGAGATTATGGCCACCTCTTCAGTAGCCATACTGAATCCTTTCTCATTAGATCAATACGTCACGCAGAATATGCCGATTTTCAACCCCTCTATCCTCTATGAAAAACGAACAATGTTTGTATCGCAATGTTTACCGAACTTGCAACAGTTGAACGTTCGGTTATCTGTTCGGTAATTAAATCAATCACCGAACCTTCGGTACTCAATTTTTTTGATGAACTGTAAATAATTACCGTACAGTTCGGTAACGGGCGATTTGATGATCTGTCAACAACTACCGTACAGTTCGGTAATGTTGTAGTGTGGTACCGAGCCTTTTCGGTTTTTTTTATCGTTTAACACCAAAATATTCTGATTGAACAAAACTACACACTTAGAAAATTTTACAGTATTCGGTAATTTTTTACCGAACTTTCAACAGCTGAACAGTTCGGTAATCCGATTTACCGGATTTCGGTAAAATTTGACAAGTTCCAGTAATGTTTTTACCGGAATACTGTGAAATTTCACCGAAATCCGGTAAATCAGATTACCGAACGTTCAGCTGTTGAAAGTTCGGTAAAAAAATACCGAATACTGTAAATTTTTCTAAGTGTGTATATTTCTAGGATGTTTTTTCAATAGGGCGAATCTAACAAGGAGAGATTTTCACCTCTCTCGCTGTTTTTCATTAATTACAGCGTCATTATAAATCTTTTGAGGGATTCTTTAGTACAGATAGAAACACAACAATGCTGGCTAGCATACTCTACAAATAGTAGAATGAAAAACTTAAAGCTGAATGGAACATGAATGAAAGAGAAAGTAATCATAGAGAGTCTCTCAATTGCAGATTCGCCCTAATGAAAAAAAACCTAGATTTGTTGTTATTCCGACCTCCGACTGTGAGGTCTTTCCAGCAAATGGCGTAATTAACGGAATACCACGAACGATGTGTGTCAGCTGCATCGGATGCTGGTCAGTGAAGTTGTCTTTTATCTGCCCACCAAGTTTTTTATACTGAAGTCAATAAAAAATTACTGACTTTCAAACAGCTGAGTGTTCAGTAAGCAGTTCAGTAAAAGTATTTTTACTAAACGATCGTCAAACTAGTGATGAACTCTGAACTGTCAAATACATTCCTTGTCGGACGTTCGAGTGTGATAGTTCTGATTATAGTTAGCTCCGCAATCGAGTTACGTTTTGGTTTTTTTTCCCATGATCGTGGTTTTTTTCTGCACTAAAGCTGGTGCAACAGCTGGTCAAAAAGTGCCACAGTGCGACGTTCGGAAGTGGCCTTTACAGGCGAAGGACCATTCAACGACCCGTCATCGACACCGAAAGTGAGAAAAATATTGTTCTCCCCCACGACGGCAATCATCATCATCATCATCATCGGTACCATCATCTCATCATCACCGCACCATTCCATCGCGTCGGTCGAGGCTTGCTTCCCCATGCACCCGGAGGCTTTTCAATAGCCTGTGTACAGACCGGCAAGTAGCAGCCACTTCTTACTAAATTGCCAAACAATAGGTAAACATTTCGTTTTATTTCCACTTTGCTCCACTACTGACTGACGATAGAGGATTATCCCCCTAGAAGGCAGAAGAAAGCCGGTAAAAAATATTTCAATTATTTATTTATTAGTTTTTTTGTATATATTTATTTATTTTTTTTTGGTTTCTAATTTTTCTGGTTAATTTATCCTCCCAGATAACAGGAACGCTTTTTTTTAATATAAATAAGTATTACATATATGAGAATAAATTTTTTTTTTGAGTTTATGATTCCCCTTTTTTTTCAAATAGTTGATTAATCCACCTTCAAGTGGATCTCATTTTTCTAAATTTTGATTTTTTTTTCTCTCTGTGAAGGGAGTTGTGTATGTGGATTTTTTTTTTGAGCATGTTTTCTGTAAATATAATCGCATCAATAAAATAAATCCTTATTGAGTCCTACATTTGCATATTATATATATATATATATATATATATATATATATATATATATATATATATATATATATATATATATATATATATATATATATATATATATATATATATATATATACATATATATATATATATATATATATATATATATATATATATATATATATATATATACATATATATATATATATATATATATATATATATATATATATATATATATATATATATATATATATACGTTTTCTCATTGTGGTGTAGGAATTGTTTGATAGAGCACTTAAAAGAGATCGAACTAAGGTGAGTGGTTTGCTGGCCTCATCGAACGAATAGCCTGAAGTGAGCTGAAACTATCCGTAAAAATGAAAAATTGATCAGAGGGAAGAGAGGCAATTCGCTCCAATGCATAGTGTATTGCCGCCAGCTCTGCGACGTATACGGAGCAAGAATTTTGTAGTTTGAAGGAGGCTTAAAACACCAAATACAGCGGAATCATTTGTTTTCGACCCGTCGGTGTAAAAATTCCTGTCACATCTGATATGGCAAAAATTGATGGAATGTACTCCAAACGGAGTGGATCTGGTATTCCACGAGCGTCTTGCTACATGGTCAGATCAAAAACTACAGTAGAACTAGAGAAGTCTTTGGAGTTATCACGATTAGGAACATTCGAAGAAGCGCTCACCTCCAGAGTCATGTACCAATAGTACAGTGTCATGAACTTAGTTTGAGGATTTCGTTCGATTAACTTTTCAAAATTTTCAATTACCAATGGATGTAGTACCTCACATCGGATAAGGAACCGGAACGATAGCTCCACAAAACGATCTGATAAAGGAAGAACTCCTTTTTTTTTCGAGAACCGACAGTTCTTCCAGGTGGGCTCCCCACCATGTTCCGGTGATAGTACGCATGAAGTTTATTCGCTGCTGTCATTTCTGATTCAGATACTTAATGTGCTTTCCTCAGGTGCATTTAGAATCGAACCAGACCCCTAGATATTTATAAAACAAACTTTGAGTTATTGTTTTACCCATGAGTTGAAGCGGTATTTGTGCTGGTTTACGCTTCCTAGAAAAAACAACTAACTTAGTATCCTGCGGTCCCTGCAGGTTGTTCGCCCCTACAATTGAAGCAACGGCGTCATCCGCAAGCTGTCTTTGCGTTCAATTTTCCATGAGGCAGCTATCGATGTCTCTGACATAAAAATTAAAAAAAGGGGGGCTTAAACAAGAGCCCTGGGGGAGACCCTTGTAGCTAATTCGTAAAATTATCGAAGACCCATGAGAAAAGCTCATTTGTTTCTAAGACAAAAAATTGTACAAATAGTTGTTTAGTAATGGTGAAAGGCCACACTCGTGGAATTTGTCTGAAAGGACGTCTACACAAACTGAATCAAAAGCCCCCTGAATGTCCATCAAAAGTGAACCCATTTGCTCATTTTGGGCATAGGCCAGCTGTTTTTCTGTTGACAGCAGCGCAAGACAATCGCTCGTTCCTTTGCCTCTACGGAAATCAAATTGAGTATGAGATAGAAAGCCATTAGATTCAATCCATTTGTCAAGCCGATGGAGTATCATCTTCTCTAGCAGCTTCCTTATACACGAGAACATCGCAATTGGACGGTAAGAGTTGTAATCCGACGCGGCTTCAAAGGGTTTTTGTATAGCTATAACTCTAACCTGCCTCCATTTATCCGGAACAATATTGCTTTTCAGGAACTGATTAAATAAGTTCAGAAAGCGCCTTTTAACGACGTCTGGAAGGTTTTTCAACAAGTTAAACTTGATGTAGAAGGAGATGTTCGCTCATCACCATGAGGCACCAAGAGTGAACAACAATGTTTTTTTGGCTAGAATGAAAGATGTGAAGAGAAAGTGTTGAAAGGTCCGTCAGAGTGCGGCAGGTAGGAAAATTAACAGATGTTTTTGAAAATTGAGCGAAAGGGCATGTATCCAATGGTACTCGAACCATGGACGTCAATCTTTGCCTAACATCCCACTGCGGGGTAGGTTGTAGCGACGGAACAAGTCCGCCACTTCAACAGGCAAAAATTGACGCATGGAAAGACGCTCATGTACCACTGTGGCTTGTATAGTTTATTCTTAGCGATCTATTGTGTGCACTCTGTTTACTGATGCGCACATGGGAGAGGAACTCTCTCCTTTTTTGGGTTTGTTTTGATTCGCAACGACTGACGATCACTAAAGTTTTTTTCGTCGTCTCCAACGTAGAGACCTCGGAGAGAAACATCGTGAAGCGATGCGATACTGGTCCCCACCAGTATAATTAATGGTTACCACCATTTATGGGTTTACATACATTAATTGTTATATTATGTATTCTCCGTGCGAGGAGTAACGATTATGATGTAGAAGGAGATGTTCGCTCATCACCATGAGGCACCAAGAGTGAACAACAATGTTTTTTGGCTAGAATGAAAGATGTGAAGAGAAAGTGTTGAAAGGTCCGTCAGAGTGCGGCAGGTAGGAAAATTAACAGATGTTTTTGAAAGTTGAGCGAAAGGGCATGTATCCAATGGTACTCGAACCATGGACGTCAATCTTTGCCTAACATCCCACTGCGGGGTAGGTTGTAGCGACGGAACAAGTCCGCCACTTCAA
The DNA here is from genome assembly GCA_034211315.2 of Aedes japonicus. NCBI lineage: Eukaryota > Metazoa > Arthropoda > Insecta > Diptera > Culicidae > Aedes > Aedes japonicus. The sequence goes on along the minus strand of JASCZW010002327.1, from coordinate 6,861 downwards.
CAGGCAAAAATTGACGCATGGAAAGACGCTCATGTACCACTGTGGCTTGTATAGTTTATTCTTAGCGATCTATTGTGTGCACTCTGTTTACTGATGCGCACATGGGAGAGGAACTCTCTCCTTTTTTGGGTTTGTTTTGATTCGCAACGACTGACGATCACTAAAGTTTTTTCGTCGTCTCCAACGTAGAGACCTCGAGAGAAACATCGTGAAGCGATGCGATACTGGTCCCCACCAGTATAATTAATGGTTACCACCATTTATGGGTTTACATACATTAATTGTTATGTTATGTATTCTCCGTGCGAGGAGTAACGATTATGATGTAGAAAGAGATGTTCGCTCATCACCATGAGGCACCAAGAGTGAACAACAATGTTTTTTTGGCTAGAAGGAAAGATGTGAAGAGAAAGTGTTGAAAGTTCCGTCAGAGTGCGGCAGGTAGGAAAATTAACAGATGTTTTTGAAAATTGAGCGAAAGCGCATGTAACCATTAATTATACTGGTGGGGACCAGTATCGCATCGCTTCACGATGTTTCTCTCCGAGGTCTCTACGTTGGAGACGACGAGAAAAACTTAAGTGATCGTCAGTCGTTGCGAATCAAAACAAACCCAAAAAAGGAGAGAGTTCCTCTCCCATGTGCGCATCAGTAAACAGAGTGCACACAATAGATCGCTAAGAATAAACTATACAAGCCACAGTGGTACATGAGCGTCTTTCCATGCGTCAATTTTTGCCTGTTGAAGTGGCGGACTTGTTCCGTCGCTACAACCTACCCCGCAGTGGGATGTTAGGCAAAGATTGACGTCCATGGTTCGAGTACCATTGGATACATGCCCTTTCGCTCAACTTTCAAAAACATCTGTTAATTTTCCTACCTGCCGCACTCTGACGGACCTTTCAACACTTTCTCTTCACATCTTTCATTCTAGCCAAAAAACATTGTTGTTCACTCTTGGTGCCTCATGGTGATGAGCGAACATCTCCTTCTACATCATAATCGTTACTCCTCGCACGGAGAATACATAATATAACAATTAATGTATGTAAACCCATAAATGGTGGTAACCATTAATTATACTGGTGGGGACCAGTATCGCATCGCTTCACGATGTTTCTCTCCGAGGTCTCTACGTTGGAGACGACGGGAAAAACTTTAGTGATCGTCAGTCATTGCGAATCAAAACAAACCCAAAAAAGGAGAGAGTTCCTCTCCCATGTGCGCATCAGTAAACAGAGTGCACACAATAGATCGCTAAGAATAAACTATACAAGCCACAGTGGTACATGAGCGTCTTTCCATGCGTCAATTTTTGCCTGTTGAAGTGGCGGACTTGTTCCGTCGCTACAACCTACCCCGCAGTGGGATGTTAGGCAAAGATTGACGTCCATGGTTCGAGTACCATTGGATACATGCCCTTTCGCTCAATTTTCAAAAACATCTGTTAATTTTCCTACCTGCCGCACTCTGACGGACCTTTCAACACTTTCTCTTCACATCTTTCATTCTAGCCAAAAAACATTGTTGTTCACTCTTGGTGCCTCATGGTGATGAGCGAACATCTCCTTCTACATCATAATCGTTACTCCTCGCACGGAGAATACATAACATAACAATTAATGTATGTAAACCCATAAATGGTGGTAACCATTAATTATACTGGTGGGGACCAGTATCGCATCGCTTCACGATGTTTCTCTCCGAGGTCTCTACGTTGGAGACGACGAGAAAAACTTTAGTGATCGTCAGTCGTTGCGAATCAAAACAAACCCAAAAAAGGAGAGAGTTCCTCTCCCATGTGCGCATCAGTAAACAGAGTGCACACAATAGATCGCTAAGAATAAACTATACAAGCCACAGTGGTACATGAGCGTCTTTCCATGCGTCAATTTTTGCCTGTTGAAGTGGCGGACTTGTTCCGTCGCTACAACCTACCCCGCAGTGGGATGTTAGGCAAAGATTGACGTCCATGGTTCGAGTACCATTGGATACATGCCCTTTCGCTCAATTTTCAAAAACATCTGTTAATTTTCCTACCCGCCGCACTCTGACGGACCTTTCAACACTTTCTCTTCACATCTTTCATTCTAGCCAAAAAAACATTGTTGTTCACTCTTGGTGCCTCATGGTGATGAGCGAACATCTCCTTCTACATCATAATCGTTACTCCTCGCACGGAGAATACATAACATAACAATTAATGCAAGTTAAACTTAATTTTATCCATTCCTGGCGCAGAATTGTAGCATGAAAGAAGAGCAAGTGAGAATTCGAGCATAGAAAGGGCGCATCCAATTCGTTACGATTGGTTTGAGTATCGCGAGCAATTTGTTGCACCGGAACCGAATCTGGGCAAACTTTCTTGGCGAACGCGTAGACCCACCGGGAAGAGCTTTCCTTGTCTTCATTCACCGATGACGCATTTCGCATTCTGTTCAAAGAGTTGTCATCGATGTCTCACGCGATAGCCCTTCGACGAAATGACGCCAATATCCGCGTTTTTTGGCTTTGGCGAGGCTCTTAAACTTACGCTCAAGAGCAATGTACCGCTCGAAGTTATCTCGCGAACCGCGCTTCCGATATGCTTTAAACGCGACGGATTTTTCACGGTAGACTTCAGTACATTCGTTGTCCCACCACGGAGTGGGCGAACGTCGGCGAATTGTTGATCCTGATACCGGTCTGCGCTGTGCGTTGATCACACATTTGAGGATTACCCCGGATAAAAACCGATACACTTCCAACGGAGGAAGGACTTCGACCGATTGCTCGCCATCGATGATCGCTTCAGTGAATTTACCCCAGTCTATGCACTTCATGAGGTCGTACGCAATGTCGATCGAGCGAGTTTGACATGAACCTTTGGTGATTGAAATTTTTAAAGGCAGTCCGACCAAAAGGGAATAACAAAATTATTTCTAGTTTTGTTATTCAGTTACGTTGTTTTTATAACAGAGATTGTTAGAATTTAGACCGCGGATGTTGTTAAAATAACAGAAATTGTAGCAAAAAATCTTCTAGAGGTAACAAAATTATAGAAAACTATGATATTGATATAACATAAACAAAACAAACTTTAAAACAGTTTTGCTACGATGTAGCAAAATCATATCAGCAGGTGTAAGAATTCATTTATATATTGAGGCAGATTGTGACTCCCAGGGCATTATATCTCAATTTGTTATAGATATGTTGTACAATTATTCAGATGACAACGTCTTCAACAAATTTATATCAAAATCAGTTAGTCGTAACAAGGTTTGTTTTAATTTTGTTATTTTCAAGTTATACGCTCCTGGTCGGGAGGTGATCACTACCATGGGGATCTTGAATCACTTTCCACGTGCAATCCAATGATAGTCAATTCGAACAGATTGAGAGGTCTTATTTACTTCCAGGGTTTGGAGGTGGAGCCACGCATGTTACTTCCCCAGTATTCAAAATAGTCAAGTCAAAGTAGTCCATGAGGTCTAGTATCAATGCAGAACGGTTGTCGTTGTACGGTGACCTCCAGGCTGTACCGTGAGAATTAAAATCTCCCAAGATCAACCGTGGCTCTGGCATTGCGAGGCAAATAGTCGAAAGGTCCCTGCGGAATATTGCCGTGTTCGGCGGCAGGTATATGCTGGCTATACTAAAACTTTTGCCTCGAATAGTCACATGGCATGCAACTACTTCAGGGCCTGTCATCGTGGGGAGATCAATTCTATAAAAGGAGTGGAGCTTATTATTCTCCAAAAGCACCCCTCCATATGAGTTCCCTCGATTTTGCCGAATAATGTTAAAATCGTGGAAAGAGAAATCAAAAGAGAGCCATGTTTCACAGAGCCATGCAAATACGTAACAGTGCGATTTGTGAACTAAAAACTTAAAAGCGTCCAAGTTCTTTAGAAAACTTCTACGGTTCCATTGTAGTGCTTCGATCATATCCACGACCTCATTGGATAAATTATGCATCGAAATATATGATTGAATCAATAAGAGGCCATTTTAAAGACAGTTTCTTTAAAAGAGGATTTACAAATGTAAGGATCATATTGATGAGGTTTCTCGTTGTCAGTGAGACCTCGAAAATGCTGAAGATGAATTCCAAAATCCCAGAAAGAGACATTTTTTCAGAGTCTTCGACTTGACACGGTCGAGATTCCGGATGTCTTAGTAGTTGGCGTTCTGGGCAAAAAACTGGAACAACTCGGGTTTTAGATGTTCCCGGAAGTGGTGGAAAGTCACCAGCCAGTGGTTTGAAACCTGGAGGAGAAACTTTTTTGTATTGCCACCACTTCTTAAATTGTTCAGAGGAGGGTGGGGAGCCTGTTCTACAGTCAGCGCGTTTTGAGATGCTTGCTGACGGTGCCGTTGACGTCTTGCTGTAGCGCGCTTTCTCTTCGCTCCCGTCTGAACAACAGAGTACTCCTCAGCATCCTCAAAGTCTGAGCCCTGATCATCTATGGGCAGGGAAGAAAATATATTGTTGTCTGGTTGAGCTGGTGGAACAGCGGCCGGTGGGATCTTTTTAACTATCTTTTTAACTATCATAGGACCGCTCCGACCGCTGCTGCAACGAACGAATTTGGTGTTTCTCCCACTCTACATACTTCGGGCATATAGTGACATCATGTGAAGCTTCCCCACAGCATATACACTTAGGGTCCGTACTGCAGGGACCCTCCACATGTTGCTCACCGAATTTGCCGCATCGTGCTTTGTTACAGCAGTAAGGTGCAGTATGACCCAACTGCTGGCGCTTGTCTATGACCGCCGGTACATAGAGGCGAGCAGGTAACCGAAGCTTCCCCAACACGAGGAAATTCGGCAGGGCAGCTCCAGAGAAGATCACACGAAACGAGTTTGAGGGCTTTTTTGTGCCGTCGGACGACACCTGGTGCATTTGCTTGACATCAAGAACCTGAACTGATGGAACGGCACAATTTTTTAACCCACCAGTTCTATGGGACTTGATATCAGCGCACGTCAATAACGGTTTGGTGACCACTCCGGCTATTTCTACTACGTGCGAGGGAAGATACACATGGTATTCTAAAGAAAACAGCTCTGAGGCAACAATCCTGTTTGCTTCTTCGCGATCACTTAGATTGATGCGAAGCTTACTGCGACTGGGAGAGGTTATATCTTGAATGCTCCGAAACGACTTTGCCAGATCTTTCTCAATTTGAAATTTGTTCAACGGTTTACTTTTGGGCCGAAAAGAACCCAGAAAAGGACCTTTAGATCCGACTGGATACGCTTTCCGGTGGGGAAGCTCGGAGGAGGATGCACCAGAAGTTGCTTCAGTTAGTGTTGGCTCCGAAGCCTCTATTCATGGTAAATGGGGAAAAGGTAACAGAATGGGAGCAATATCATCATCCAAACTGTCAAACTCCTCCGAACCCCTGTACGGCTTGTTTTCATCCATCGTGGGACTAAGAACGCCCACAAGGAGAATTAAATAATTGTACTCAATTCAATATAAGTAGAAAAAAAATCAAAAATAAATGTTTATATAGATATGAATAGATATTATATATATATATATATATATATATATATATATATATATATATATATATATATATATATATATATATACATATATATATATATATATATATATATATATATATATATATATATATATATATATATATATATATATATATATATATATATATATACATATATATATATATATATATATATATATATATATATATATATATATATATATATATATACATATATATATATTTATATATAAATAGATATATATATATATATATATATATATATATATATATATATATATATATATATATATATAAATACATATATATATATATATATATACAGCGATTCCACGGGAAAAGAATAGAGTTGAAAAAAGAAGTTGTCCGATTTTGCTCAAAATCGCTTGGTATGTTCTTCATCGAAAATAATAAGACCCGTATTTTTTTTATTTTTTTACTATGGTGACCATGTTCGATATAGGGTTACCAGAAAAATTGACATGTTCGCAATTTTTTATTTTTAAACAATCATAACTTCTGAACTGCTGAATCGATTTTTAATGTTTTTTAATAAATAGAAAGATTTTTAATTTTTGTTTTTATTGAAAATATTTGTTAAAATAACTAATGTACTCAAATTTGCTAAAATGGTCAAAATATTTGTTTTTTATGATTTTTGAAATGTTGGACCACAATAAATATATAATTTTTTTTTTTTTCAAAAATTTTTACATGACATTTAAAAAAATCTTTAATGTTCATCGAGCCGTTTTTGAGTTAAAGTTTTTGAAAATTTCAAGTTTTTTGCCTATACACATATGGAATGAGCATCATTTTCAATCACTTCAAAATAACTGCGGGAATCATTTCATTGAAGTTATCAAACTTATTCCTAATAAATTCATGATAACCATGTTTACAAATCGAGTTTTATTTGTGAAGTAATGTACTCATCATAAGTAGGGGAGGCTGGTCGAATTCTGACCCCATTAAATGTAAGAACTAGAAATCAGCCTCAAATTGTTTAAAAGCAGAGACCAACATTGCTAGGATTTACTGATACCTGGAGCCACAATGGGCCGTTATCGTCCAAATTCAACTTAACTCATATTTTGAATTATTCCACATTGAGTGAACCGAACTGAAACCTTACTAAAGAAACGTTTAATACAATGAAGCACGACTGCTCAAATTTCCATGTTTAAATTAATAGTTACAGGAAACCTACTCCTAAACTATATGGTTATGCAGTGGAAAGGAGAACAAAATTGATAAAAGCTATTCCTTCTTTGTAATACCCGCTATTGCAGACTTTATCGCTTTATCATGAAAGAAAACGAGCCAGCAATTCCAA